>OX453068.1:85797-176221 GCA_949699795.1 Spicauda simplicius
CTCTCAGAATGAGAGATTTTTAGGGCAAAGTTTAACGCGTTGGCCAAGTGCGAATTGGTGGTGTCACTGGAATCCTGCTGTTTAAAGTAGTTTTCCTGATACGTTTTCCTGCACGACGGACATTGAGCGAAAACGATGGGTTCATTCAAGCTTGCGGGCGAGACATGCGAACATTTACCTGCGTGACATGGAAAAATCATTTGGCGTTCAAATTTTAAGCACACATAATATAACAAATTAACGTTTAACCTGCATTTTCTAGAAATATTAATACTGTACTGTCTGCGGTAGTAAATGGTCGGTAATTATATGCAATTGTAAGTATATTAATATAATGCACGTAGGTAATGACATATTTAATTAAATGTAATGAATTGCAATAAGGTAATAACCTACCGTAATTTCTATTCATTAAATTTAATTAGATATGATTATATTAAATTGTTTAAAAGTAACCATATTTGCTTTCTTTTAGTTTGCAAAATTAGGTAAGATATTATTTATATGGAAGACTTTTTCGTTTCGACCGTTTTTTTGCTTAGAGTTAGCTTGTGGGATTAGCAGCACGTATTCGTTGAAGATAGTCGGAAGGCACTACTTATAAATTTAAGAAGAAATACGTGCGGAAGTAAGTATATTTTGTAGTGAAAGAGTTTTAATATAGATACTTATATATTGATTGCATGACCCATTGATGGGTTCATGCACTGTGATTAGAGCATGCCTGTGGAGCGTGCTTCAGGCCCCGAGCTTCTTAGCAGCGTTCTCGTCAACCCATTATTTTCCCACCGCTGGGAACGGGTCTTCACCTGTGCCCAGCGGTGGGAAAATAATGGGTTAATAATAATAATGGACAATAGAAGGTAGAAGTATCAGAATGACAGAGTTTAGGCTATAGTCCACCGCGCTGGCCAATTGCGAATTGGTGGACTTCATACACCTCCGAGAAATTTATATCTATTGATGTCACGGTGTGGTAGGCGACGAGATGCGCGGCGCGTGCGGCGGAGGGCAGGGCGGAGGGCAGGGCGGTGCGCGCGCGAGCGTCTCGGCGTCGCGCACGTGCGCGGGCAGCGGCGCGCGGCGCGTCTCGGGCGCCAGCAGCACGGCGAGCGCCGCCGTCAGCGAGCACCCGCCGTACAGCAGCGCTTGCACGTACAGGCTCTGCCGTTAACAGAGGTGTTAGAATGTACATATTAAGAAGTGTTTATAAGATACAAATTGGTTTGTTGTAGAGTCCGAGGTGTAGCGCGCTGAAGACGGCATTCTTTGGAGGGCAACAAAGCTGTACGAATGACGGCTTGTTCTTAGTATTTTTCACACTAAGATTTTAAATTAAGTCTTTCAACTGTTCGTTATATCTTTCTGTTTTGTTACATTTAATAAAATAATTAGCTACCAAAAGAAGTGGAAATAAAAGTGGAGCCATTTACAAAACAAATAAAACTTCACATAAACCAAAAATAATTTGAATATTTTTGGAACTAACATTTGATTAATTTTAGACTGTTCCTACGTATATGAATAAGATATTTTTACATCAAAAACATATTTTTATTGCATTTAAAGATGTCGTAACTACGGATATCTGGACATTAACAATAGTGAATGTGTAAAAATATTGTTATATCAATATTTTATGAATATAACTTGTTAACTGTATATTTTTAAATACCTATGTGTTTAACTTTTTAGTTATTAAGTGTGATTGGTGTATAACCGTTTTTGTGACGTTAATATGGCTTGAATATTAATTAACTTCTCCGTTGTCTCAGTTTTGATATGTCGGTGTATATGTGGGACCTTTAAATAACACTCAAAAAAGTAATTCACCATTAAACTATTAGTAAATATTTGTAGAGGTATACCAGCAGAACGAGCGCGCTGCCGTGGGGAACATATATCAATACATAAGCATGAGGAGTTTGCGTAAAGCTTTAAGTAAATAACTGTAAGATGTACCAGTAGCGGCGTCTGCGGCGCCAGTATGGAGCCGAGTCGTCCGACGAGCGAGGCGGCGGCCAGCGCGGAGGAGCGCGCCGCCGTGGGGAACATCTCCGCCGTGTGCACGTACAGCGAGTTGAACGCGAACGAGATGGACAGCTTGCCCACGAAGAACAGGCCCAGACCCGCGCCCGAGTGCGCTGGAACGTGCCACAAGGGCTCTTAGTTATACATGCTTTAGGAATATGCGGGTAGCTTTTGCTAGCGGCACTGTCTGCTTAAATAACGTTTACGAAAATGTAGGGCATCAAATGCGTTAATGCAGGTCGTAATCTATACACACCTCAAATGTAATGCAAATTACTTAAGTGTTTACTAGGATGAGTAATTAATAGATTGTTATGCATGGAGTGCTCGCAGTGATTAGTTCATAAAGTTGATAAGGAATTTGAAAATTAGCATCATATGACATCCCAGTGTCCCAATCTGTGTAGATAGAGAGCATGATTATTTTATGTTCAGTAGCCATAGATATATTTTTTATTATTAGAAATGTGTTGCTACTCAGGACTCTACTACCGACTACCGAGGACTCAGATGAACTAACAACATCATATAAAAGTGTGCTGGCAACCATTCTTTCAATGAAATTTAGAAATACAGAATTGCTTCACACTAAAAATAGATGGTCACATCCATATAGAACAATCGGTCCGACCGATTGTTCTGCCGCCTTAAGAATTTAAAAATTGAATGCGAACAATATACTCAAATCTTTAAAACTGTGACAATTTGCTTAAAAATCTTACATATAAAGTAGGGGATGACACACGCGATGCCGCACAGCAGGAAAGCGGCGAAGATGCTGCGCTTGCGGCCGAAGCGCTCCAGCGCCATCATGATGAGCAGCGACGCCACGATCTCCATCGACATGTTCAGCGCGAAGTTTACGTATCTACAAACATATTACAACGTGATTTAGGACTGATATTATTAAGAGGTATTCTGATTTTGTGACCATGATGCAGGCAATTGGGTGGAAATATCGGCAAAAAAAAAATCAAAATCACGATAATAGTGATAGATTCCATTGTTATTTATATGATGTACACTATCGATTAGCGATGTAACGAATATTCGCATTCAATTAGAAAGAAAGAAATCGTTTATACGTAATGCGTACACACTCATACAGTTTAAAGATATTATTATATATATATTCGATTCGCGAATATTCAAATGTTTTTAGACATTCGTATTCACAAGAGTTGTGCGATTGTTTGAATTGCAGTACTTTTCAAAAACAGGTCGCCAAATCTATACAAAGTTAAGTCGAACTGCAGTTTGTCGATCGAAAAAAAGGTATCCAAATCTAAATCCTACAGCCCTCTACACCAAAAACTGAAAAAAAAACAATGTTCAAATAATAACACTCGCAACATCACTACTATCGATAAACTATTTGTCTTATAAAGCTATATTAACCGCTGCTATGCTGTAGTTTGAACGGTGGTAAGACAAAGAATGGTGATAATTACATACATATTAGTATACCAGAACATGATATATGTATTTTAAAATACAATAGCGTTATATTTTCATCTTTTACGGGTAATTTTCTATACCTAGATCATTTGATTTAGATGTTAAAGGTTGCCGAACCTTTTGTAGTTTAACGGCGTTGCTCTGGCCAGCTGCTGTCTATTTTTATGTTACAGTAGTAACAGCGAGTTACTTTATGGAGAATCATTAAAATTATTTCAAACTATTTTTAGTATCTTTCTATAGCAATCGATCGACGTCAATCTACTAGTATAGATTTAGCTGTTCGCCGGATACCGTTCGATAAAACGACGGTCTAAGATTGATTGATGATTGAACTATCGGTGATCGATTATTAAGTTTACCATTTTCAAATATAGCATTTTATAACTTTTCGGTGTATTTTCAACCATTCAATAATCGAAGTGTTGGATGATTAATTCTATCGTCAATATATGATCGATCGAGTATTGACTTCCTTAAATGCAGATTATAAATACGCTTTCTACACTCAGAGCCTCACACTAGCATTTTCTACTCTCCTGTTGATATCATTCGGTTTTTGCTTCGTTCGATTACTTCCGGGTTTTATTCCCTTAAAGTTTTGTAGTTTAATTGTGGTTGGTTACAAAGTAATGTTCATCAGTATTCAGTAGTAGCGCGAGACATACTTGTCCCCCGAGAGCGACACGGAGTTGATGGTGAGTCCGTAGTAGACGAAGGCGGCGGCCACCCAGCACCACGCGCACACGGCGAAGCGCGCCAGCAGCACGCGCGACTGCACCAGGCTCAGCCACTGGCTCTTCGGCTTCGATGCTGCCTGGTTCGGCTCTTCAAGTATCGCGCGTGTCTGATCTTCGTTTAGTATTACCTTAAAAATAAATGTATGTGGAAGTCAATATTAGATAATTGAGCTGTTATCCTAATAATCTAGTTGCATAATACTCTGTATTAACATTATCAATAAATAAATAAATGTAGAAAAAATCGGTTTATTCTAGTATCGTGCTTAATCACGAGACAAATGTATGCTTAGTCTATGAAAATGACACGGCGATTTTTTGTAGATAAACATTCAAACTCGTTTTAATTTACAAATTTAGACTAATATTATCGTGGCATCTATACGTTTTAATGTATGTGTACGTGATCACTGAGATTAAAATCGACCACTACCACGATAAATGCAATATTGGCAAAATGAAATTAAAATAGTACGAATATTGCGAGTACCTACCCATTACAGGGTAGGTTTAATAATTTGTAATAATCTCATTAATATATTTTTAATATTCCTTTTAACTGAAAAATAATAACTTTCTTTAGTACAGTGTACTGACGACTCGCGTGGCGCAGCGGTTACTATATCGGTCTGACGCGCAATGGGTCCCGGGTTTTATTCCCGGCCAGACATGTATTTGAATGATGAGTTTAGATTTCTGTTCTGGGTCTGGGTGTTTGTGTATTCGTCTTGTGTGTGTCCATGGTGCCCACGACACAGGAGAAAATCCTAGTGTGGGGCTATGAGTGTAAAAACCGTGTGTATAGTTAAAAAACTACGTTAAACATAAACAATTTAAACTAGTAGGATTCATATACCGATCTCACGAGTACCTTGTTCCAAGCCGCAATCTTCTTAACAGTATGAAGCGCGCGTTGGTTCCGCGCGGTGGCGTGCAGCCAGCGCACGCTCTCGTCGAGCAGCAGCCAGTAGAGCGGCAGCAGCAGCGCGGGCGCGTGCGCGGCGCGCAGCAGCCAGCGCCAGCGCGGCAGCCGCGCCGCCAGCAGCGCCAGCAGCGCGCCGCCCGCGCCGTACGCCACGCCCGTCGCGCATGCGAACGCTGCGCGCAGCGACGGACGCGCTAGCTCTATCACTGCACACGTCGTTTGTTATTGCTTACATCCTTGTGCTTAGTGATTTTAACGGAGAGTTTATGGGGAAACTTGTATGAAAATACAATTGTCATCATATTTACTTCAAATAAAATAAAAGTACAATCCGAGGCAAACACTAAATGTGTGATGTGACACATCGCAACTTAAAAGTGAAAAAACTAATTACAACTGTCTAGTAGAAAACCGAACGGCAACGGACAAGTATAAAAACCAGCCGCGAAGGACAAATAGCAAAACG
The DNA here is from genome assembly GCA_949699795.1 of Spicauda simplicius. NCBI lineage: Eukaryota > Metazoa > Arthropoda > Insecta > Lepidoptera > Hesperiidae > Spicauda > Spicauda simplicius. The sequence continues at coordinate 91,418 of OX453068.1, forward strand.
AATCAAAAGAAAATTTTAATTTTACCGTAAAGTTTTACGAGCAGGATTTCAAATTGGACAAGTACATTAACAATGTGCCCGTGATATAATTATGACCAGACCATCTATGTCTTACTTCTCAAGATTGCAACCGAGTTGTGATTCTCAGATTCCCTTGATCTATGCGAATCTGGTAACAGATGTGATGTGTATCATCAAGTGAACTGCTTGCTAGTTTATTACTTCAACTTCATAAAAAAGTCAAAGACTAACTAGTAAGCTACAATTTCTATTAGTTATAGCTTGCAGTAGTATATGTTTATTTATGGATATACCTGTAAATATTTTAAGTCCTTTGAAATTTATAACAAAAATTAATTACGATTTATATACTAACATGGTTGTCTAAGAAGAATTCTTGCCAAATTTAATAGTTTTGCAAAAGTTCATCGTCATCCCATTATTGTCTCATGGCTGGGCACGCGTCTTCTCTCGGAATGAGAGGTTTTTTAGGCCATACTCCACCGTGCTAGCCAAGTACAAATTGGTGCAAACTTCACACACCTCCGAAAACTTTTTTTTTCAAGAACTCTCGGGTTTGTAGGTTTCCTCACGATGTTTTCCTTCACCAAAAAGCAGTGATCATTAATTTCTAATACGCACATAAATCAGTGGTGCGTGTGGGTTTGAACCTCGGACCTCCCGATTGAGAGAGCAAGTTTCAAACATTAGTTTATCACTGCTCTTCAAAAGTCTCTGCTCTGCTTTTGCAAAAGTTACGTACACATATATAGCGATAGTAACGTCAGTGGCACCAATAAGTAAACACCTTTGTCGTTTACCACACTCTTTCAATGACAATAAATCAGCTGAACACTGTAGCTATAAGAAAGAAATAGGTGTGGCGGCGGTGTCTACACAGTCAGGTGAAGGATTCCATTAAGATTAAATTGAGTGACGGTGCTGTAACCCTTACTCATGACATAAGCGGCGCTGTTGAACCCGTAGCCCAGCGCCGCCTCGAAGAACTCCATGGCGATGTACATCTGGTAGTTAATGGAGAACGACTTCACGAGCCCCAGGACGCCCGCGAACGCCGAGAAGATGCAGAAGGCAGTCCGCCGCCCCCAACTGGAAAACACACCAAAGATTTTAAAACTCCTAAGAAATTAGTTTGAGTGAGAGTTCTCTTAGTTTTTTAATGGTATTTAAAAAGACAAAATTCTAAGTGGCATCCTATCCTACTAATATTATAAATGCGAAAGTTTGTGAGGATGTATGTGTATTTGTTATTCTTTCACGCAAAAACTACTCAACGGATTTGGTTGAAACTTTACAGTAGTATAGGTTATACATCAGAATAACACATGGGCTATAATTTTTACCGATTTCTTTGTAATTAGGTTATAATATAACGAGAAATATCAGGTTAGTCGCAAAAAAAGTTGTTCTCTGAGAGCTATCTTCGCGTACGCTGCCTAAACCGTTGGAGATATCCAAATATAATGTACTGTGGGATTGTTTGGCTCACAGAGATCTAAATAAAAGTCCGCGACAGCATATGTCTATATTTTATGTATAACCCACAATAACTCTTTTTATACTTTGAAAATTTAAAAAATATGAAGTTGATGTTTCCATGGGTTTTATACAAACTAAATATTAATCCTTATCAAAATAAATGATTTCAAAAAATCAAGCATCTAATAAAGATTGAATCTGTCTTTTACACCATGTAAATTGGATAAGTAGTTTAGAAGATATTACGAGTATAAGATAAGGCCGTGCGCCGCCGCCGAATACAACGAAGTTATTATATTAATATTTGAATGGTTATAAAACACGGAGCAAAATGTGAAAGGTCAATGACGTCCCTGTAGTTCCGGGAATAAAGCTACGGTATCCCCTGTCTGTGGTAAGAGGCAACTAAAAGGGGGCTTTCGGGGTTGCGGGTGGCTAGACTGGGAGCTCCAAACACCCAGTCAGCAACTTCGGGAAAGATGTCAGCATGTGTGGTCGCATGCTATCGTGAGAGCCAGGATGGACGGAGCTTGAACCGTCCAGCCAGGTGATCCCGGGAAGGTCGGTGGTATACGTGTGGTCGCATATCGTGGTAAAGACCAGATGAAGTGGTGGGCCCAGCCGCTCACTTGGGAGGTGCCCGATGGAGCTATGCACTCAGAGGACTCCAGTTGCGTTCCTTTGAAGATCCCGGAGTCCTGGTGCTATAAGAATCCCACATAACCCTGCGTCGCTGCCACGGCGGTACCTTTTGAAGGTTTCTCCCTCGACCTAAAAGAAAAAAAAGGCGAATGAAAATGAAACAGTGGAAAGGTTAAATATGTTATTCAATCGTCATCGACCTTTTAATGTTACACAACTCGGCACATATGTCAGATTAGCAGTAGTTTAGGTCGTAGTTGACCACGCTAGCCAACTGCGCGTTGGTAACCGTCACACGTTTAGAGAGCCTTTCGTAAAACTTTTAATTTCAGAGTATATCTGTTGCCGACAAAACTAATTCAAATTAATATACGTGCCTGTGATTTGAAATTTGAACACACTGATTAAGGCGATTAACACACGGCACCGCGCACCGTCGCGAATAGCGGTGCCCCGCGCGGTAAGGCGGTTTACGCACCTGTACGCGCGGATGGACCGATCATCAAAATAAACTTTTCGACATCGAAATTCATTTTATTAAATTGCAACACGGCCTGCATCAACGATGATCCGCGCGGTTAGGCGCCAGCCCGTGTGTGAGGCGCCGACCTTCCGCACTGTCGTTCGCGCGGAGACACGGTGGTGATGAGACCACCGCTGGACCACGCGGTCGGTTGCTGTACGTGTGTGAGGCATCAACGAATTTATTAGACCCCAATACAACATGAGATCCGCTTCACCGCCTACCGCGGCACTGAGCGGTACCGTATGTTAATCGCCTTAGGAAGTAGTTCAAGGGTTCAATCTGAAGTCAATCACAGATGCGTTGCTACTCCCGAGGACTATGATGATCGCCTCATATAAAAGTGAGCCGGCAGACACACCCTTCTAATGAAACACAAGAACTGCTTCACGGTAGAAATAGCTGCGGTGGTGATGCCTCCCTGGTTGCACCATTGCTCTACCACCTTGAAACTTTATGTGGCAGACTAAATTGCACGCGAGCGAAGCCGCGGGCAAAAGCTAGTATTATCATAATGCTTTGGAGTACATGACCTTGTTCTTTTATAAACAAGCTTTGCCCCGCGGTTATATCAAAGAAAAAAAAATAAACATAGCTGTCAAATATAAGTTTAAATAGAGTGGGTAGTTTTATTTTAAAAATCATTAATTTCAATAAAGACTAAATGTTATCTGAAGACGCGGAGCATGAATACTTTTTAAATCTTTTAAATTACACTCAGTAATTTATCATTGACATGATTTTAAACACACACAAATAAACAGAAAATTTTTGCATATATATGCGGTGTACAAACAGCATTCGTTTTTATTGTATATATGAGTATAGACGTTGATGTAGCTGATAAATAGATATAAGAGACGGGAATCACTGACCTACATACTTTCCAAACATTTGGAACAGAAACGCGCGGAATCGGGCAGACAGTTGACAGACGTGCGTATTGCGTGATGAGTGATTAATGACATGCTGAATTATGTTGCTTCTTACACTGAGCTGGTAAAGGTGCTGATAACATAGAGGTTTAGGTTAAGATCCCCTGCACTTCTCTATCTGAAGTTAATCACAAATGTGTTACTATTTCCGAGGACGAAGGTGGTCGCCTCATAATTATTTTGAGGTAACCGCATCCTTTCTCAGCAACGCGAGAACTGCTTTATGCTAGAAACAGGTGCGGTGGTAGTATTTCTACTACGGTGGAACTGCACTGGCTCTACCACCTACTAAAATTTATTTAAGTACATTGTATAAAAGTTTCACCCGTCGGAGATATATCCGGTGAGCAGCAGCGCCAGCGGCAAGGCGGCATTTCGCACCGTGCCCACTAACGTGCGCCGCCACTCGCTGCACGCCATACCGAACTGGAATATTCAGAGGAATTAAGAAAGGCAACTATGTTCAGATCATTTTTAAAGGTTTGTTATGTTTCTCGAAAAACAGCCATCTAAACTATTTAACTACCTAAATTCCGGTAAGTAAAGACTAATTGAGACTTCTCGAGTTCAGGTAAAAGTCTAATTTTGACAGAAACTCTTATAGACTAAGTAATTTATTGTGGCATTTTTTTATTAGTTTGACGTAACAAACGAGCATGCAGTCCCCCTGGTGGTAAGTAGTCACTGTCGCCCATGGTCATGTGTAAATAATTTCATACAGAACAGGTGTTTAATCTAAAGTTAATCAGAGAAGCATAGCTACTCCCGAGGTCTAACATGGTTGCGTCAAATGTAAGTGGCAACAACACCCTTCCACGGAAATGCTTGGTTGTACCTCCCCGGTCGAAACTTTGTTCTACCACCTTGTATATTCGGTGTGCTCATTTATTTAAAAAAAACACTCCATAAATAGCGCACCTAAGACCAACTTAAAGTACATTTTTTTTGTTATAATTCATTATAAACTGCAGTTACGAGTTTTATAATTGGTAGTTGGTGGTAGTTCGTTTGAATTCGTTCCTGTAGTTCCGGGATCAAGATAAGCCTACGGTATCCCCTGCCTGTCGTAAGAGGCGACTAAAAGGGGCTTCCGGGGTTGCGGGCGGCTAGAGTGGGAGATTGAACCGCCCAGACAAGCGATCCCGGGAAGGATGGCGGTATGTGTGGTCGCATATTGTTGTAAAGACTAGACGGAGCGGTAGGCCAAGCCACGCATCTGCGAGGAGTCCGATGGGGCAACGCGCTCAGAAGATTCCGGTTGCGTTCCTTTGGAGATCCCGGAGTGCTCTTTGTAGCGTCGAGGACGGCCATCGGGAGGGTTTTAGTGCGGTAAAAATCGCCACATAACCCTTCGTCGTTCCCAAAGCGTCGGGTACCTTTCGAAGGTTTCCCCCTCGAGAACAAAAACAAAGTTCATTTGCATTATTTGCTGCGGTTACCATACAGGACTGACGCGCAGTGGGTCAAGGGTTCGATGCCCGGGCAGACAAGTATCTGAATGATGAGTTTAGATTCTAGTTCTGGGTCTGGGTGTTTGTGTATTCGTCTATGTGTGTGTCCATGGCACCCACGATACGGGAGAAATTGTGGGGCTATGAATGTAGAAAGTGTTTTTTTTGTTTTTTTATTACCACCAAAAACTTGCACCGAATGACAACTAGAACTACTGCTGTGGTATAGTGTCGTCAATGATTAATAGCGCTAACCAGATGATATACCCACACTGATACTAGAGGAATAACTAAAAAAATCCATCAATTATTTATTTTACAATTCAAGCATAAAATCACAATCACCTCAGCATACGTAGTGTCCATGGACTCGTACACAAACATATCGCATTCGATGGTGTCGTTGAGGTGGTAGCGGTGGCGGTCGCAGGTCAACTCCCCGGCCACCAGCGGCGCGTACCGGCGGCACGCGAGCGGCGACTGCAGCGCCGCTGCCGACGAGTTCGCGAACTGCACGTTGGAAGTACCCTCGCATTCTGGGATGATGCAACTGAAAATTTAAGTAGACTTTTTTATAACCCTTGCAGATGACGCTTTTTACAGTCATAGCCCCACAGTAAGATTTTCTGTATCGTGGGTGTTATGGATAAACAAAGACGTATAGGAATAGAAATTAAGTTCCATCCATATGGACTCGTGACGATCCTCGGCTCGGTTTGCACGCTCGTTTCTGCCACGACGTGCAAGTTGTGGAATGAGCTTCTTCCTGAGGTATTCCTGGAGCGCTATGACATGGGTATGAAAGGTGCGAAAAGAGCTTTTCTTCAAAGTCAACGATGCATTGGTGTTGCGAACTTCCATAGGCGACGGTAACTACTTTCTATCAGGTAGCCCGTCTGCCCTATCGTTAGGATAATGTATAAATAAAGAATACTGGCTGAATACAAATACGAAGGTGAGACTGTAAATAGCCGTGAACGATGGCAAAACTAGTATGGTTGTGTTTATTTCTTAAGGATCACCAACGGAAAGTACACATCACTAAGATTTAACAAAGAGAAAAAAAATATGAGGCGCCTTGTGTATTGGAAGCTTTGTTAAGCGTAAGGTAATTTTGCTTTTCGGTAGAACGACATCAATGCTGGCTGACATAATAATTAGGTGACCAGAGTGGCAACACATCTTTCATGGCCTTCAATTAGAAACTTTACTTTATGAAGTTGATCACAAATATCCTTGGGCAGCAGTGGCAGTGACTCTGGATATCATATGGTCATTATGCTCGCTTACTATTTCCACATTATGAAACAACTTCATAAAGAAAATTGTTCGATAAATCAATGCGCATTAAGCCAGTCATGCAATGAAGCACGTCAATGAAGCAAGTCAATTGTAAGATATATTATTTCCAATACGTGAGATAACTTGAGTATTAGTATTACATGATATGTATATAGCGATGTCATGAGATAATACCTATTTTTGTTTTATTGATGAATGATATCATAATAGGTCATTTATCTATGAATGTCGGATGATTGGAGCTGAATACAATAGCTAATACACTTATGTAACGACTAATGAACCTCTGTTTACCGAGTACCGACTTGTTAATCATAGGAAGGTATAGGAACATATTCTTACGTCAAACATATGAAAAAAGAAAATGAAATGTCGTTACTCTCCAGAATTTCACCTGGAATAAATGAATTAGCTCTAGTTAGCTCTGAAACTATTTCTTATCCACGTACCGGCTGAGTGCCTTCTCTTTGATAAGTGATTTAAAATCAGTTTACTTCACAGATAATCCACATTTCTGATCACAATCTTTTACCAATGATATTATGAATATTTCATAATATAAATACGTCAATTACATTGTTGTCTGAAATGTGGACAAAATTGAATTACATTTTGTTTCACATTGGATGTATTTGATATACCGAAATGTGAAGGAATACTTAAAATTCCTTTAACCACTTTATTGCCACTGGCTGATATGTAGATGGTTTAGGTTATTTTGTAAAGTGCGTTCTAGGACATCAGCTAATTTTAACGTCAAATAATTATTTCTGAATGGCGTCGGGACACGAAAATGTCTAAAAATTGTGCTAATTAATTGAGAGCCACAATCAAACCTTTAATGTGGTATCTTTGAATTTTTGTTTACGATTAACGACTTACCAATGATTTGAGCACGGCAAACATGATCAATGACGATGATGGCATAAACACCTAGTAGCAGCGTTAACAACACGCGTTGTTAACGCTGGATTAAGGATTTAGAAGTGATGGAGTAGAAGTTCTTCAATTAGAACATGGGCTCTATCATAAGTCAAACACTCCCTATCATAAGTCTTGCTACTCCCGTGGATTAAGACGGTCGTTTCATTTAAAAGGAGCCGGCGACCACACCATTCCATCATAACGCAAGAACTGTTTTACTTTAAACCTCAAATACTGTTACAATTAAAAATAAACAATATATTACTTTTGAATATGAAATCTATCATTTTTATTTGATTGTTCATTCCACATTTCGACGACCCGCGTGGCGGAGCGGTTACCATACCAGTCTGACGCACAATGGCTCCTGGGTTCGATTCCCGGCCAGACAGGTATCTGAATGATGAGTTTAGATTCATTCCATGGTAACCACGACACAGGAGAAAATTCTAGTGTGGGGCTAAGAGTGTAGAAAGCATGTGTGTATGTTTTTCATTGTTCATTGTGTTTTCTCATTTTCGCGCCAATATATTGTAAAATATTCTGGGATATTAAAATAGAATAGTGTGACAAAGTGAATCGAATTGCTGTAATTGCATAACTCAAGTGGGTAGATATGAAGCCAATGCAATTTTAAAATTTGTATGCTGGATCATTTATAGGTACAATGGAACCTCCTATGTTTGTGACTAAAAATGATGTGGCCGGCCACGTAGCTTTCGTAAGAAAAAGGCGATCAAAGCAGAAAGCATCATTGATGGTTTGGTGTAGGCTGTGAAGGAATGAGTGAGATATATTTTTGAGTAGAAGTATCAAATCATAGCAAGTTCGTAAAGATGATCAATAAACAAGAATGGTCCTTTTAGCCTGATCCAACCAACCTTGGTTAGAAACAAGAGTTTCGGAACCAAGTGCTGAAGTCTGGCCGTCATCTAGTCCTGATTAATCCATGATTTATGTTCAATTTTAGAGAATAAGGCTCGCTCTAAACGTCATGATAATTTGGAGTCAGTCATAGATGAGACATAAAGATGTAAGCATAATATTTGGGTTTATTTTAAAGGCTATGTTTTAGTTCATCTTTGTCCAGTTGTACAACGATATGAGAAAGATCGAATGTGACAACCGTATAGACAAGACAATGATTTTAACTCTGACTTCTTTGAGGAAATGGCGCAATGTAAATATGAAAGATGGTTTGAATATTCAGTCTGGTAGGTGACCTGCGCTATCGCGTGGAGCCGCCAGATAAGATACTGGTGAATGATGAGAAAAACTCAAGAGCTCCAGCGTGTGGGATTATACTATCGGAGTCAATCTGATACCCGGTTATCTAGGCCCCCAATAAACAGTGGAGTACCCTTCGAGGCCCAGAATCTTTGCACACTGCCCTTGTGTTGAGATCGCCTCAGTACATGAGAAACCCAGAGTCTAAGACATCCTCATCATATACATACATATATACGTTACCAATTCGTACTTGGCCAGCGCGGTGGGCTATGACCTAAAATCTCTCATTCTGAGAGAAGACCCGTGCCCAGCAGTGGGACAATAATGGGTTGATGAGAGATACGTTTACCACTAGTTTTATATTAGATAAGTAGTATTATTCGACGATGAATTCAAAATAGGTACAAATAAGAAGTTGCCGAAGTGTATGTTTGTAAATAAATTTTGCCTTCGTGGCTTTAAATACATTTCAGTACCAAATAGCAGGGCACTAATCGAGATTGGGCTAGAAAAAACTGCTTATTCATATCTGTGTAGCAGTTCAAACAGGTATCATCGAGAAGCATAGTAATTGATAAAAATTTAAAGAACACCGCGTCTATGTTCAATAAGTAAGCAGAGCGGGTTTAGCGTGACGCGCAAAAATAGAGATACAAACATTTAAGAAAAAGTAATATACACAATTGTTCAAACACTAACAATATAAAAAAATAATTCAAGTTACATTTGTTATGATTTATGGAAGTATCCCTCGGAATGAGAGAGATCTATGCATTTACAGGTATTGCGTTTTGATTATCCAAAATATACAATATTAGACCCTAGAGTTTCAGTACCTCTTCTACTTTCATCATCGGAAAATTGTTAGCAGGCTCAATTTTTTGGAATTCTTAAAACCAATGATTTGAAAACGACTAGTTTTGCTAATAGCCAATGAATATATGCTCTATCTTCATAGCTTGTTCTTAAGCCTACTACGTAGATTTCGTAAAGATGTATCACATGCCACTACAGCTACTAATTAGGGTAATCATCTTCTCCTTGATTTCTTAATTTGATTTTTATATTTACCTAACAATAAGGCCATCGCCATGGCCTACATCCATGTCCTTTGCAACATCTAAAGAGTCGCCAATGCATCGCCGGGTTTAAAGGAAAGCTCTTTTTGTTCTTGCCTAGAAGAGTTCCACGTCAAAGTGCTCCGGGGAAACGTCAGAGGAAGCTCTTTCCACATCTTACACGTTCACGGCAGTTAATACCGCGTAAACCGAACGGAACCGAGCCAAACCAAATTATTATATTATCATCAAAACTAGACATATATATGAAGTTTCATATGTACATGACAATTAGAAGTAGGTTTACATTGACTTTCAAGATTTTATTATAATGTTTGTTATTGCATTAATGATTATCATATCATTAATAAGTGAAGCCAATACGTGATTGTTAAAAGTTATAAAAGTGGTCGTTTTGATTCGGCAAACATTCCAGAGCATTATTCAGTCTCAAAATATTTTGAGATTTTAAATTTATGGAAAACAAATGTATGTAATAAAAAGAAAGAAAGGTCCTCCGGAATTCAATTGATATCATTGATGTATGTATGTAGGTAGATTACAACTGTCAGGACTGAAACTCCTAACTTCTGAAAAGCAACAAATAGCACGATAGACACAATGCAAAACAATAAGTATTCAAAACTTTTATACTAGGATTTTTATATTATTACGGTACTACGGAGTCCCAAAAAGAAGAATTTAATTAATATCCTAGACCCTAAACGTAACGTTAAAGTATTCAAATTTATCTTGCCTATGTAATTAACATAGACAAGATAAATTTAAGTGCTTTAATTTTTATCTGCGATAATGACGATTGTTTCAAAGATTTAATTATGAAGATAACCCTTAAATCTATAACTTTTACTTAAATAAAAGTATAATAATATACAGTAAATAATGCCAATATAAAAAAAATACCATTTAAGTATGATGCTTTGATGATAAATCAATTTTCATTCAGACAATTTTCTCTGCAATTTTCTCTCTTCAATTTTCAGGGCAATAAATTCTACCTATTTAATTACAATTAATTACATTATATTTCACTTAATTTTAGACATAATTGTTGTGATTGCTTTAATTCAATAATTCTGTAATAGAGAAGTTATGCTATATATACAAGGGAAAGCTACATAGCATCTCATCTTAGTTTTCAAGCAATGCATCTACTGTCAAGACGCCAAGCATGGCTTACGTCAGATAAGACTATTTTTTATACGATTGGACCTAAAAATAGTTATGAATATTAATGCTAATTTATTCAACGATATACATATATAAATACGAAATATGGAATGGAATGAGCATATTCTACGTTCATACGAGTAACAATCGGCACAAACAATTAACAATGTGTGGCTTTGAACGATCATTGGCATATTTATGTAGATGCAGGATAATCTTGTGAGAATTAACGAGGAAAACATTCTTGATTTAAGCCGAGATACATAACAAAGTAGTTGAGAATCTGCAGAACGTGTATCACATAATTAAGTCGCGTCTATACATACGATATTTTTCCCATCATTGTATTTGGCGGAAAGTTCTTTAATAAGAATGTTTAATTTGTCTTTTTGTATTCTTGTGAAATTTAAAGCACCAAATAAGTTAGTATATTATAATAAGGGCAATATTCTTTACTTTGGATAACTTAAATAGACCCTTTTACCGGAATGGTACTTGATCCGCAACAAACACGTAGTTCAGGGAGTACATGGCAGCCAAAATATTTGGAATGCATAAAAGTATGAGCACGTAGCACTGGTAGAAGCCGAAATGACCAAGTTGCTCCAACACGTCCTCCAGCGCTGCTCCAGGCTCTTTCACTTCCACATTTTGAGGTCTACTTTTATCACTGGTTTCACTCATTTTGCACATACTTTCCTTAAAAATTTATTGTATCATCACTCGAATAAGCACGGTTTACACATTCACTAATTCTATATTGTCTCTTTGCATCACTAGGGGCACTCCTATCTTCTTCACTTCGATTTATTTAATCTTTTGTAGCATCTTTAACTATTTCACATATCAATTTAGCTATTTCATTTTCTGTTTTGACTTCTATGACGGTATTTGGTATTCTTTCAATCACTTGATCAGGCGCGCTACTGCTGACATCGATGCGGTGATCGTCTTGGCAGTCGTTGTGTCGACGTCGTCTGAGGGCACTTTCCCCGTCATATCACGTATGACACTGAGGCTGCGAGCCGGCAGGTGCGTGCGCGCACCTCAAGAAACATTATCAGTTTTGATAACAGGTAGCTTGTTAGAAGGCGATAGTTTAACAAATTACACTTGCGCGCAAATAAACGTCAAATTAAATGGTATAATATATAGTTTACTACTGATAAATTTGACGAATCTTCAAGTTATTCCATAAGTGCCATCATAAATAAACAAAGATATAGAGAATTATATAGTTTTCTTTAAATTCCTTCTATATTTAGTTTGTCAAATCTTATAAATTTAGGTATTGCTTGTACAAACTTGCTAGGCGCTATTACAATAACTTAACTATGAAGTTACCTCGTGGAAAGTTGTCAGCGTTGCCTGTGAACACTAGCAACTTAAAAGGAGTGGTTATCGCATCATTGAAAATCGTGTTATCTTTAAGAGTTCTATGTCTTAACGTTTGGATAGCAAACGAGATACTTAACTCGTGATTCTATTATACCTCTGCGATAGAAAAAAAAACTAAATTAATTATCTTTATTATTATGCATCCAACAAATTTTTTGGTGTACACAGTTGGCAAGCATCCAGGGTCTATTGCTTGGACTTACAGTGTCAACGACCGCTAGGACAATGTGGCCACGGCGACCAGTTTCCGAACCGTTGCAGTGTTGGGGCACGGCAGGCATTATTTTTGACTTGGTTTATTTTCGGCGTGGCATACATGTAGCATGTAGTGTGAGTACGCGGCGTATTTTTAACCGAGTGTCAACTACTATCAGCAACCGCGCACGTGGTTAGCGAAGCTTCCGCGACCGGCGGACGGCGGTCTCGTGCGTCCGCGCAGCGCAGCCGGCTATGACCCTTCTCTCCGCAGCGCAATGGCTATTTTAGCGAACCGCCCGACGGCTCGATAGGCTGCCGATCTCCTTTCGAAGTACTCCTGTAGTCGTGAAGCGGTTTACACAACACAACCGCTCGGACCCTTCAGCCGGCGGGACGTCTCTACCGTCGTGCAGTTCCATAACTTAACTCGTTGATCAATAGTAAAGTCGCTTTAACGTATCAATAATCTCATAAAATAATGTCAGTATAAAATAAAACAGTCAAAGCGGGAAGGTCGCCGATCCCATCTGAAAGTTCACAAACCTGAACCTGAACTTTCAGTCTCGTCGAGGGTGTCATTATTCAAGGGCCCGTTGAAAGGGATCGCGATCGGTTCGTTGGGTTCGGTGGCGTGAGGGTTGGTAGTAGAGCGGCGGAGCATGGAGGGCGAGTGCGTGGGCGGCTGGGGGCGCTGGCAGGCGCGGCTGGCAGCGCTGCTGGCGCTGCCCGTGCTGCTCACCGGCCTCTACGGCACCAACTACGTGTTCCTGGCTGCGCACACGCCGCACAGGTAATCCTTTGTTTACTTCAGAACATATCCAGAATGTTTATAGATAAAATCGTAACCTCACTTGTACAAATGTAATATAGGTTGTTGATGTTTTTTCAGCTTGATATCCTTCTTACATGAATTATCTTAACTTATGGATATGGAAATGTGAATGCGTTACGTATATTAAGTGAGCTAAATAAGTACCTACTTTATATTTTTTGCTGCCTATTAGCATAGTACGGTCGAGATTTTGTAACTTTTTCTAAAGTATTAAAATAGATGCAACATACTACTTGTTCTACAACAACATGCGATAAAAATGTAAAATGCCATTGATTTAATGTTTTCTGACAGCTTTATAAAATTCGTAAGAGACAAAAAGTATTTTGTTAACTGTCATAGATATACCTATAAAGTGCTTTAATATAAGTTATTTATATTTATAAATACATTCTATCGTTGTCTATTTCGGTAAGTTAAAGTGCTGATCGAAATAAAAACGATCATTGATCAAATCTTGTTGAGCGGAGAGGGTGAGATAGGTCATATCTATTTTTAAGGATTAAGGTTTAAAAATAGATTCGATTTGAAGCTAGGGCTTAGGCACCGGCAGGCCTAAGACAACTAGTTTAAGAGCGCTATAAAACTCTAAAAAATTCCACTGATACCTATCGGACGGAATGTTTAATTGATGTCATGTCTCGCGGTGCAAAAATATATGTAAGCCTATACTATAACCGGTCAAAACGACTGGTAGGTACTTTGGCGACCGCATACGTACACACATATATAGATTGCACGAAATTCGCGCTCCGCGGTTAAACATATGCTGCCAGTGTTCTTTGTTTACATACAGTCTAATTTATTGGATTTCAACTTTCATTCACTTGATATTAACTTTAAGACACCGGTTTTTCTTTGTGTTAAAATGACGTTACGAAAGAGATCCTTTTTTGATCATACGGGCTTATGTTTTCTCACATAAAAACTTGTGTGTCGCTTAGATTTTTATTTGCGATTTTTTTGTTTAGACGCGGAATTGTAATATAATGCTAAATGGGTCGTTTAGTTATTATTGTAGATGATTCATATTTGTTTCGTCTGCGAAGTGTATTGAATTTATAAACATTAGTATTAAGAAACATAATCGTAAAATGTAATAAAACATATAACGTAAAAAAAAATAAAGATGTAAGATATATTTAAAATTTCCTACGTTATATACCAGGTGGTTGAACTAGGTAAGTTCGACCTGGGAGTTATCATCGGCACACGTATCTCTAGCGTGAAGCCGTTCTTGCGTTCTGATGGAAGGATGTGGTTGCTGGCTCACTTTTATATGAGGCGACCGTCGTAGTCCTCGAGAGTAGCGATGCATCTGTGTTTCACATCACATAGAACCCCTGTTCTATGTATTTGAAGTTGCTTACAGATATATATGTACGGCGCCTCGCGTCGCTACGGGGATGGAACAATTTTTAGCTGCAGATGTAAGAGTAGCTACTTAACTATGTATATTTTTATTAAGGCTTACCAGCGCAGAAAATGTAATAACAATTTATAACAAAAAAGTATTGTATAAAATAAATCGTGTTACCATAATTAAATGTAAGCACGTGATGAGCAGACGCCCTAAAAATATTATACAGAGTAGGTACTTAAAATTATAAAACGGAAGTATCATAGTATCATGATATAAGTATAAAATACTTTTTCTTAGAAGTGAGATAAATTAAGAAAATAATAACAAATTAAGAAAAAATAATTATTTCATTTAAAATTAAACTCTACAAAACACTTTATTATTTAATTTAATTATGTACTAATTTTATTATGTATTTACATGTATTCTTACATCTGTTACACTTTACAAACACCTGAAAAATAAGAGGTTTGTACATATTAATACAACAACAACAACAACAATAAGGTCGAAAAGGTGAAAACATGCTTTATTCGGTTTATGTAAAGATAGTTTTAAGGGTCACGGCCTAAAGGTATTTTTTAGGATCTAATGTTATTAAATGTTCATAAAATGACCTATTTCCGTTTAAATATTTTTTGGATGATTATACTCGGATGATTAGACGATTTGATGGTCGGTGGAATAAATCATACGTAATTGATCATTCTATTATTATTTTAACGATTATACTTGGCTCGTACAAACGCAATAGAAACGAAGACGTAAGCGAGCAGCCACGATCGGGCAGTGCTGGATTAAGGTAGCGCGGGACCTGTAGCAAATTCTGACAGGAGGCCCATAGTTTGCCACAAGTAAGGATATTAAATAAAGCAAAACTGTTACAAGCAAACTTTTCTGTATTTAATCTGGGAAGAATCACATTCTTAGCATGCGTGAACATACTTTGATCTTGTGTATTTTACAAAACTATTTGTGTAATCCTGTTTTGGCTTAATTTAATACCTACCATGGATGGAATGTATATTTTCTATGTATTGCTGTTGGATTACCTAATAAATAAATAAATAAATAAAATTTAGAGATGAGACTTTCTATATCTACTTCTTTCAGTTTAAGATTTTCGGGATAGCAAAGATTGTAAAATATATATCGCGGGGCCCGTAGCAAATGCTCTTGCTATGTGGCTAATCCAGCACTGCGATCGGGTAGTTCCCATACTCACGCAGAGCGACTTGGGAAGTCGTTTTCGTGTCACACGTTCGTGGCCCCACATTCTTTAATACCGCCAACCCACTAGTTCTGAATAGACCCTTATGTGAATGCTGCTATTCTTATGTAATCCCTGTTCGTGTCATTTCTGATTATTTATTTAGTTTAATTATATTTTAAGTGTCATTTTTTATTACTAATAGCTCCAAAATAAGGTAAAGATTTCAAATATTATAGGGAAGATAGGAAGTTGAAAGTTAATGCAAACACAAGCTGATACGGCTGATACGCCTTCGGTTAGTTATTTTATCAGTGCTACTCATTTCAGTTGCAACAGTTAACGTGCCTTATAAAGCTGAGAATAAACCCATACCGTATAGATATGAATACGATTAACATGTTCCCAGTTTTTCACATGCTTATTCTAAAACTGAAGTCAGTAAAACTGGTATGAAAAATTTCATAAGTAAAACATATTTAAGTAGACAAGTATCATTGCACAGGAAAGAAGATTTAAGATGTAAAGCTGTGTTTGTATTATTGTGTAC
Source organism: Spicauda simplicius (assembly GCA_949699795.1). Lineage (NCBI taxonomy): Eukaryota > Metazoa > Arthropoda > Insecta > Lepidoptera > Hesperiidae > Spicauda > Spicauda simplicius. Next base: position 107,725 of record OX453068.1, read on the forward strand.
AAAAGTGATTGAGTTAATTCAAAAGGCGGAACGTAAAGAACAGAATTTAAATATTTTTTGTTTTAGTAAGACAATTTGACATAAGTTAGGTATATATCTGTTTTGTTTAGGGATAAACCTAGAATGGGCACTTGATTAACTTATCGGAGACACGCGGTCACCGCTCCCCCGCCCGCCGTCCCGCGCCCCGCACCCCGCGCCATGCCCCGTGCCCCATGCCCTCAGCCCCGACGCCATGCCCCGTGCCCCGCACCCCGCGCCCCGCGGCTCCTTACTCCACGGGGTTCTTATCTCTACTCTACCCACGTGAGGTTACAATAACAACAACATCAAACAATTAAACCGTTTATTATGAATATAAATGCGTTCTGCTTAATTGATATGCGCATAACTTTGAAGTTTAATTGTATTATTTTAAAAGTTTGAGCTCATAGTAATCCAGAAAAAGTGCCCAGTTGTGATATATTTGATATATTTTAGGTTTCCAATAATAATTCATCCGAATTAAAAAACTTTAAAAAAAATCGTAGAGTTTACATTCGTTTTCCGTTAAAAATAATTCAGTAAACAACGTTCCAATAAGCATTAATATTTACGCGTGTGCAGGTGTGCGCGGGCGCGGCACACACAAGCATGCGCGTAAGATTTGTACGCATGTTATGATGGTAAAAGAGACATTCACTTTTCCCGAATCTGTCATGTCACACATGTTAAAATGTGTTTCTTACATTGTTCTTAAGTTGTTACACGTAAAAACTACTGGTCAATACTACTACTGGTGGATAGTGCACGACTTGGACTAATACATAGGTACACATAGCTATAGTGAATGACACCAAAGCCGGCGAAGCCGTTGTATTAAGCTAGTGAGACATAATTATGGATATTAACTTATTTCACGTTCTATTGAAATCAGATTTATTTATCTCGATGACCTTTGGTGCACCTGATGTGTGATGAGCGACACCGCCTCGCTTCCGGGTTCCGCGTGCGATGTACAAGTACAATCCGGTAAAAAACAAATATTAGTGTCACAGACTTGAGACAAATAAACTTGTCTCCGTTGGCTCTGGGCGTGGCGGCCGCGTGCTCGCTCCATTGCGTATGTTATTGGGTTGATAAAAATGTGAAGTGTCTAACCACATTTTCTAAGTGACCTACATTAATTGAAGTACCGTTTATACGCCTTAAATTGGCGAACGAGTGACTAGTAGCTATTGGAGTGTCACTTTTTGTTTTTCACGACCCGCGTGGCAGAACGGTTACCATACCGGTCTGACGCGGAATGGGTCCCGGGTTCGATCCTCGGCCAGATAGGTATCTGAATGATGACTTTAGATTTATGTTCTGGGTCTGGGTGTTGGTGTATTCGTCTTGTGTGTGTCCATGGTACCCACGACACAGGAGAACATCCTAGTGTGGGGCTATGAGTGTAGAAAGCGTGTGTTTATTATTTTTTAATTTTACCTAAAGATTTTTAACTATCTAAGGTAGCTGAACTTTTCTGGTTAAACTCCGAAGATACCACTGCAACACTTGTTTCTATAACAGCAGTTTTAAAAGCCGCTGTGCTGTCGTTTGCAAGAGAATCTAACGAAGATAGACTTAACTGAAGCTTTTCAAATACAAATCAGGTAGAACCCTAATTTTATCTGGGGTTGATTGGTGTATTGTAGTAGCTATTTACCATCATATACAGTGTACTATTTTGAAAATGTTTTACACATTATTAAAGTAGGAAACAATAAAACCAAATTTACAATTGCAATTAATGAAATGTATGAAGGATTTACAAAATTAACACGAGTATAAAACGTATTCACTTGCATCTTTGCAATGTTTTATGTAAATTTGCGCATATTAAGATTTGATATGTAGATAGAGAAGTGTAATTAGCGTTCCTTGATGTTATCATGCGCAGAGCGCGCGCGCAGCCGACCCCGCGACTGTCTCTCGTTAAGTGATAGAGTTTATCATTATCACTAAACTTGCAACACCATTATAGATTCACATTCTGCATCAACTACATGTAATTGAGATGTAATAACATCTTCGTGAACATTAATTTTAATTGTTATAGCTTTACAATCAATAGAAAGATTACACGGAGTCGATGATAATATAATTTTTCCTCTTAACCAGCTTTTGCTCGCGACTTCTTTCGGGTAAATAAAAATTTTAAATGTTACAAATTCTAATGACTGATTTGAATGAATGATTTAATTTTAACTGTGTATTTTATTTTAAGTATATAAGACAAATTAAGCTTAATTTTATTGTAACGTTATTTTTTTTTGTATGACAATTATCTATAATTTATTTTTACTGATAGTAAATGAAGAGCTGATAGCGATGCTAATCGAAGAGGTAATTAGTTTCCTTTGGTTGTTTCGTCCCGACCTGAAAATAAGCCTTTATGAAACTTTCATTGAAGGCTCGTAGAAAGGACCTAGACTACCTCATTTTGGATCTAGCTTGACTTTAGATACTAGTATTTTGATGATTATCTTTACTGTATGGCACAATTTACAGATGTAGTGTTTTTATTCGGGTAAGGCGAAGCGGGTCAATGGTAAGTCGTGCTACCTGACTCACTCACTTGACATAAAATACTAACGAGCAAGCGGACCATAGTTTCAATAAGATTTTTAGATTGCAAATATCGAGACCGTGTCTCAGTTTATTTAAGTTAGCGACAACGTGACTACTCACTGACCAACATGCATTGGGGACGAAGTATCGCCATGCAAAATGCTTTTTGCAAGAACCGGTTGTAAAAAGTTTACTAATTGGCCGATAGCCAAGTTGTCAATCATCACCCTTTAGAAATGAGTGTATTCTTAAATTCCGTGTCATCACTTCAAAAGTGATTGTAGACGAATGAACTGTTAGTTTGTCGTCTAAAATGCCACTTAAGATTCATTGAACTAACAGTAAGTAGGTATCCGTACTGAGCATGCGTGTCCGTTTTTAACGCTTAAATCACTCGACGCATCCTAAGGTCCTCACAGTGCCTCAAAAACCTGTTACAGAAGCCATCTTCAGTGAGAACGACCACGACGATCATTGATATGATCGTATCGATCGCTATCAACGATCAAGTCGTCGGGTTAATCTTAGAAAAATATCGTCAATTTGCATATATCGTCGTCGTGAATACTAAATGGATAAAGCTCGCAGCTCGTAAATCGGGTAAGCGACCGCGTTCACTCTCACTCACGTGATGGCAACAACATGCTCTACATATACACTACTCGTGTAGATTGAAACGCCATGCGGTGATACGGCCTGTCCGCAAACTGGCTTTGTGTGTAAAGTTCCCATGAAACGATGTTTCGCGAGTGAGTGCTACAAGCTGACGATTTATAGATGTGCTAAGTGCCTAATACTTAGTATTATAGTTTCCTGTAAATAAAGTAATTATCATATTTTAGACGCTATTTTCCGACACATTGTAGATTATTAGCCTTTTAGATATTAAAATATAATCAGCTTTAGTTTTAAATCTTAAAGATCTTTGGTGTATTGTTGGATATTTATAGTCTGATGTGAAAATATACAGTCACCAACGGACGTTCACAATAATTTGATAAGCAGGAAGAGACCAATTATAAAAGCTTTTATGTCTTTTTATTATATGCACTGGGAGAACATAGTTCAGTAGTTGTATATAAGCGTCACATAATGATGTGAATCGGCTGAGCGGTCGCCACGCACCGCCGGCCGTCGTCGTCCGTGATTCATGCGGTTATAATCTCATGATACCCTGGTAATCAGATACATTTCAGCTACTGTAAGTATGACAATATTTTAAATGAAGACAGGCGTTGAAAGTATTTGATCCTAAAAAATAATTTTATCACATTTGTCTGAGGATGTATGTGTGTTTTTTACTTTTTCATGCAAGAACGCACTTGTAGGACTATATTGAAATTAAGTAGCATTAGATTATTACATTTGTAGAATTTTTATTACCCCGGGACACGAGACCGACACAGGCAAAGTCACGCAAATTTTCTTGTAATTTTATGAAGTAAAATGGCATTCTGTTTTCTGGACCTATGCATGAAAAGTTATATTAAGACATGCGTATAAAATAAGGTTGTCGCGCAATAATTTCATATGAAGTATCTGTTTTTGAATATATGACTTAAGTATTTTAAGTATATATAATGCTGAAGCATTATATATAGTATTAAGGCATATGACATATTTTTCATTACTCTTGCGATTTCATACTTTTTGCTACTTAATAATTAACGGCTAATTAGCCGCACGGTGGTGGACCTCTGGAAAATTGTTGAATGCCCAATTGACATTACTTTCAATGTTTATATAATATATTTATTGCATCTTAATGATAAGAAGGATATAATTTTATGAAGGTTGGACTTTGTACATGAGGCATTCTCTATTACTTGTTATAATTATTTTACTTAGATCACGGTCAACGTAACCCTACTTACATAAAAATCTCGCATTAAAAAGTGACTACCGCATGTTAAGTTGTTATGTAATTTATTTTTTATTAACTGTAACGTTTTTTTCTTTGTTTGTCGTTTTTCACGATTCTAGTACATTTGAGTCTTTGTACAATTCCTTGACCGTGAACCGTGAATTAAATAATTTAAATCTTTTGTATGTTTTTAAGCGATTGGTAGAAAAAATGTTTACTTTTTCTACTAGAAATGACGGTGGGCCGCCGCAGTGTTTACTCGGGTTTAATTTGAAATATTTTTTGCATTAGTTTTTGCGTTACCTTCTTGTCCACTCCATTCCGGGCTGCATTATGCATGCACTTTACTTTGAAATGCATTTTTAACAGAAAATAACATTTCGTATTGCCTTGATGTTATTGCGTTATTATGTTAAAAATAGGTTTAGAAATAAATTTTGATTCACGCGATCTAAACTTGAATAATTAAAATATAACCAAATGACATTAGGGAGTTATAATTGTAATAGAAAATATAGTGATGTAAAGTCTGATATTTCATGGGAAAAAAAGCTTTAAAAGTTGATGCCAGTCTTATTAATTTTGATAAAACTCTCTCGTTTATAACATTTTATAACTTTAATGCGAAAACAAACTGTAGAAGTAAAACTTCATGTAACTTTTTCATGGAGGCAACGCAATATACAGTGTATAATATATTTGATATACTCGTATGACATATAGTACAAGTTCCGTTGAGACGGACCAAAGCTCACTTGACGACGCCTCATGTAGGTATAATTAAAGTCACAGGTAAATAATTTTAAATTATTTCAACTATAAACCTACAGGGATTGAGGTCAAAGAAAACTGGTGCCTCCAAGGCATTCCGGTAATTACCGATAAGTGACATTAAATCTTAAATTATACACGTTTTACATATTTTACATCATTAACTGACGCCTCGGTCTACCTAGTTCTTGTTTCGAGTAAAATACTAACAAGTCTAGAGTTCAGTTGTAAAATTTCATTTCAGGTGTTTTATAATAATAATAATTTATTTATTTAAGTAACTGGACTTAAAAAAGATATTTACAACATTTTGTCATATGTATACTTAGGCAGTGATTAATGTATTGACAATCAAATCGCTTACTGATCATTTTCAGGATACTGTTGGATATTTCCCGTACATACACTGTAGCTTTATATTCGGGTGTATTTTTATTTTTATCTAATTGTAGTTACATTTCCTATACGAAGAATAGGGACTGAACTCACGAGTTTAGCTTTAGTCAAATATTTAAAACTACTTCGAATGGCATAGTCTTTCAGTCTCTTGTATACGAAGGGACGATCTTGTGTTAGAGATAGCGCGCACTGGTGATTTTTGTCACCGTGACTGTTGCGTCACTGTGACCATGTACATACGTTAGGTTGCCGTCCTGTAGTTCCGGGATCACAATAGTTCTACGGTATCCCCTGCCTGTCGCAAGAGGCTACAAAAAGGGTCTTCAGGGGTTGCAGGTGGTAAGAGTGTGAGCTCGAACCGTCCAGCCAAGCGAACCCGTGTAGGACGGCATGTGTGGCCACACACTGTTGTAAACACCAGGACGCGCAGTGTGTACAATACTCGCTGGGAAGAGTCCAAAGGGGGCATCGCGCTCGGAGGACTTCGGTTGCGTTACATTGGAGATCCCGGAGTCCTCCACACAACGCTGAGGATGGCCACAGGGTTGGTTTTAGTGAGGTAAAAATCCCACATAACCCGGCGTTGCTCCCACGGCGTCGGGTACCTTTTTAAGGTTTCGCCCTCCATAAAAGAAAAGTTGCCGTCTTCCGCGGACAAAAAGTCACCTAATTGTGACGCATCCAAATGCGCGCACCTTCATTATGGATAATGTAATGGCGACAGTCGCGCAACAGGGACAAAAATCACCAGTGCGCGCTATCTCTTAGAAAAGGAGTAAGTAACCGCGATTTTTAAGCAACTGTCAGAAATGCTAAAACAATATTGTCATTGCTACTAGAATGCAAATTTCACACCATTATGCGATATATTGCTTATCTGGTAATATATTGGCACATCTACTTCTTTATAAGTTACATAAACAAGGGTTACAGAATTTACAAACATTTATAGGTGTTAATTTTCCCTTTTGAGCAGAGCAGTGATAGCCTAATGGTTGAAACTTGCCCTCTCTATCGGGAGATCCGAGGTTCAAACCCAGGCACGCATTCATTCATTGCACCACTGATTTATTTGCGTATCAGAAATTAATTAACACTGCTTTTCGGTGAAGGAAAGGACATCGTGAGGAAACCTACAAACTCGAGAGTTCTTTAATAAAAGGTGAAGGAGGTGTGTGAAGGCCGCCATTCGCACTTGGCCAGGGCGATGGGCATTGGAATATAACTCTCTCATTCCGAGAGATGACCCGTGCCCAGCAGTGGGACAGTAAGGTTGACGATGAATTTTCCCTTTTTGCGATAGGTTTTGTAGTTTGCTGAACATTTTGATGAACTGATTATAAGCACATTCCGATCCGGTGGTAGTGTAAGAAAAAAAATGTAACTGACAATTTGTAAGTGCCCCCGCAGGTCTATACAAAATAAAGACATTTCATTTCATTTCATTTATTTTCGACTCAATTATTAAATGACTTAAATTATAAGATGACCTGCATATTTAGTTAAGCGACTTAGATGTACCTTGCCAGAATGAAATTATAATCCTAGTTTGGGTATTTGAGCGGCCATGTAAATTTTGACTTTGATGATTGTTCAGTCTAACTTTATAGTGTGAGTCAATAACATCAACAACGACAATTCAGTGTGAAGTTATGTGTGTAAACAATCAATGAAGACCGAGACCTATCTCAAGAAATCTTTTACTTTAACAAGACTCTAACAGTTTTGTTAAAGTAAAGCAGCTTGTTGTGTAGCAGATTGCGTGTCGGCGTGTCCACAGCGGGCGCGGTCGACGACGCTCGTCGGCGCCGGCGCCGAGCCCGCCTGCTTATCCTTATGAGTAGTAGGGTACTATTAGCGACCACACGGCGACATTAATTCCGCTGTTTATGAGCAGCTGCCTTAACGATCGCAACCAGTACGGTAACTCCGGATATTTCTGGCCCTTTGCTAAGTGGTTACGTTTTATCTTTCTAACTTTAGAATGTTGTCCCGCAACGTGCTTAACCATTTCAACCTGTCTTTAATTATACTATGCGGGGATATTTATATTTCTGTGCGGTTATTTTTAACACAAACTGGAATGATTGGGGGCGTTCACCGTTAAACATTCCAGGACACCATTTTTATTTTCATGTTTAAACACACCCTCGCCAATGTTAGTCTGTGTTTTAGGTTCGAATATTATAAAAATGCACGAAGAAACTTGCATTGCGTCATAGCGTCGCGTCTTTAATTTAGCGCTTGGAAATGCATATGTACTGCAAGCTCTCGATTACGTGTACGAAAGCCAAATAGCGGTGGGCGGCGGAGTGCAAAGTGTGAAGAGCATACATAGGCCCACGCGTGGGCGTGGGGCCGGTACGCTCGTGTAGGTGTACTCGCACTAAAAATACGCGAGAAAGTATCACGTGACCGGCACGAGCGGCGCTTCATTCAGATGACGACACGCGCCAATTCGCCGCCGCCATTGTTGGACTTGCCGGAAATCTGAAAGCATCCAGCGATAAGCTCATCTTGTTGACCTTAAAACACGCATACGCGGTACTTGTTGCTGAGCGTAAATAACAAACTTTTTGGATCATGATTTCTGATTTGGATACATAATATATGTGTCTAAAAACACTTACAGTAACATCACTTAACTAAGTGATGTTATTATTAGACTTTAAAACTTGCGAATTGAGAGTACGGTAACCGCATATTATATTAATAACATAAATGTATGTTATGAAAGAGCGGTACCTGCCAACACAAGTACTAAAATTCTTAAAGGATATCAATTTTTTTATAATTTTGATGTAGCATGCAACATAAGCAAATCAGTCTTACCTGAGGTCAGTCACAGATGTGTTGCTACCCGTGAGGTTGTTGTTGTTGAGGTAGTTGGAACGCCTAGGACAAACATGCGCTACCGGCTTTACAATGAGTGCTCCGAGGAACTTTGACCTGGTGCCTACGTCACCTTTCCTCCACCGCACCACTCGCCGAAGGATGAAGTTCCATCCGCATCAAGTGGACTCGTGGCGGTCCTCCACGGTTCGGTTTGCACGTTCGTTTCTGCCACGGACGAGCAAGATATGGAACAAGCTTCCTCCTGAGGTATTCCTGGGGCGTTATGACATGGGCTCTTCAATAAAGGGGCGAAAAAACCTCTCCTTAAAGCCGGCGAGGCATTGGCGACTCCTCTGTTGTTGCAAATGTCCATAGACGACGGTGACTACTTCCCATCAGGTAGCCCGTTTGTCTTATCGTTAGGTCTAAGTATAAAAAATGTATCTCTTCCTTTTTATCGAATTGAACTATGGAACCACAGAGTTCTACCACCGTCTCTATATTATAAACCACTAGTTGACCTGGCGAACTTCCTATCGCCTAAAAGTTAAAAAAAATAAAATTATCAGTGTTCCTCCATTACCTATATTATGCACAAATTACACATAAAAACTTTCTTCTTAAATCACTCTATTAAAAAAACTGCGTTAGTTAAACTGTGTAGTTTTAAAGATTTAAGCAACTTTCTTTTATACCTTAAAGTGATTTGTAGGTAATAACAATATACTTCGATGTTTTTGTTGTAGATGCCACATACCAGAATGCGAAGACAACAGCACGTTGTTGGCGGTGGGCGAGGAGGCGTGGTCGCCGGAGTGGTCGCCGTGGGCGTTGCACCCCGACTCGCATTGCCACCGGCGCGTCGCGACGCCCGGCGCCGCTTGCGAGCCGGACGCCTTCGACAACGCCACCAGCTTGCAGTGCGAGATGTTCGTCTACCAGCACAGGAGCAGCATTGTTGCTGAGGTATATATAGTCAACTTGTCGATTTGTCGTTGTTGCTGGGCACGGGTTTTCTCTCACATTGGGAGAGTTTTAGTACATTGTCTACCACGCTCGTCAAGTGTAACTCGATAGACTGCTGAAATCAGGTTAAAGTATACCAACTTTAATCTAATTCAGCATGTGTCCGAACATTCAGCTTCAAAATATTTACGTTTGGCGTTTATTTATCTATTTTATTTTTATTTGACTGAAGTAGAAAACGAGCATGCAGTCCATCTGATGATAAGTGGTCACTGCCGCCCATGGACATCTGTAATCATCTACTCCTGAGGACTATGATGGTCGCCTCATGCAAAAATGCCGGCAACCACACCCTTGCGTTTTGTAGAAGGGAAATATTCTATAAGATTAAAGAAGGACCTAGTAGTAAGTGGTCTCTACCGAGCACAGAAGTTTGGAACCAACTGAAAGAGAGTTATGCTTTTAGACCAGGGATCTACCTACACTGACACAGGTTTGTAATTACTCTTAAGGGCCTACACGGTTTCAAGAACAGCTTTACGTAAGAGTAGTAGATTAGGTGGTACCTTCTCTATGTAACCATACTATATAGTTCTTTATACATAAATATATCAAGCCCTCTTGTTTACTTAAGTGCAATATTACCTTCAATAATTATGCGTAGCAAAACAACACATTTGGGAATACCTAAAATACCTACACCATTATTATGTATTATTATTACTAGAAACTTCTTCACCAACCAACTGTATTGACTTTTGGATACAATGTGATTAATTTGGTGATTGTTTTTCATAATTTTCTTAGTGTATTTTCTTTGATAAGTATTTGTTTTTATAAATTCTGTTAAAATTTTTGAAGAAGTTATTACCGTTAAGGGAAGAAATCCCACAAAAACGCACAGAGAAAAAATATCACTTTTCCTTTTTTAATTCTTCTGTAACGTTCATAGTGGCAAAACATAGCTAGAGCTAATTCGAGAGAAGATGTATATCTGCTAAATAATGTTAAACATGTACTACAATCATACTAATATTATAAAGGAGAAAGTTTGTGAGTGTGTATGTTTGTTACTTCTTGAAGTCTAAACGGCTGGAGCAATTTTCATAAAATTTGGTAGGGAGTTGGCTGACACTCTAGATTGACATATAGGCTACTTTTTACCGTGGGAAAACTTATTTTCGGGACAATCGATACATCGTTTTTTTTAACGCGGGCAAAGCTGCGGGATTCAGCTAGTGTCTTCATATGTTGAAATTGATGCCTTATTTCGATTCAGGATATGTTAATGAGCTGTTTCAGAATTTGTGAGTCAAAGTACAATTTGTGTGCTAAACAGAATGTGTGTCGTTGACCGTCCGCTGGCGAGTGCAAATGTTAGCGGAACTCTTCAATCTATTCAAACTTTAGTTTTGAATTTTATGTTTCATTAAGATCATGAAGTGGGAGGAAGTAGTATATTTACAAGGATGCTGTTTATCACACGAAAAATGTTTATCGATAAAAGTAGCACAGAACATTTTCTTTCCGATTAACTATTTTTACCCATTACTGCCCCACAACTGGGGAGAGGGTTTCCTTACAGAATGAAGGGGTACAATAGACCAATTATCTTTAATGGTAAATATCTTAATTCTTTTGTTTTTACAGAGTTCTCGGTCATACTTTTCTCGCGATATTTTCCGTTACCGTTAAGTAAGTGATAATTGCTGTCTAATGCATATATGGTTTCATGGATAAGAAGTGACCGGGTCTTTGACACCTTGTGCTGCGTAACCTTTTAATTATTAGAAAAAAATTATTTTAAAACTTTATTTCAAATTCAGCCAGATCTGACCAAAGTTACTTTTATAAATCAATCGATTGGTTTACCGTGATTTTTCACTCGTGGTCACTCACAAAGATTTCGGTCTAAACGACCTTGCTTGATATTTGGTATCATTTAATAGTCAATAAATAAAGGCTTGGGTTATTTACTATAAACAAAAATTATAAAAAAAACGGTATCACTTTAATGTAACATATTACGAAAGTTAATGTCAGACATATTTAGTAGGTGTTTCCATACCTACACTTGAAATAGCAAACGATAATGCTATGGTTTGCTATGCTATGCTATGATAACCCCTGATGGTAAGTGGCCGCTATCCGTTACGGACATCATATCACATCTGTACGCAATAGTAGTTAGCAGGTAGTAGAACTAGTGTAGTTCGACCGGGGAAGTACCACAGCCGCACCTATTTCTAGCGTGAAGCAGTTCTTGCGTTTCGATGGAAGGGTGTGGTTGCCGGCACACTTTTATATAAGGTGACTCTCCTAGTCCTCGGGAGTAGCAACGCATCTATGATTGAATTTCTGACAGAATCCATGTTATATAATAAAGTTGGTTATAGATGTAAATGGGCGGCAGTGACCACATACCATAGTGAACAGCATGCTCGTTTGCTATTACTATCAGATAAATAAAAAAAAAATAGCATGGCAGTAGGAAGCCACTGTTACGCTATACAAAATATGAAGTTTACCGAAACGCCTCAGGTAAATATTTTGAAGACAAATTTATGTAAAACGTTTTATAAAAACGTGACTTGTTTGAAACTAAGCAGAATGCCAACAAAGTAGTGGTGACGTCACCGCGGTGGGCTGGGGGCCTAAAATAACGCGCAACGCACAATTCCTATGTTAATGCGGTTTGGTGACACTCTAGGCAACCACCGACAAACGACCAGACAACTGACACCATGCCCGATTTGAAAAATGAGATTTAAAACAAGGAATTATTATGAAAATATACAACTCGGCTGCGAAAAATAAAATATATTGTTTTCTAATAATTTATTTAATTCAACTTTTTTAAGAGTTTGAGCAAAATAGTTGCAAAAAAGTGCTATAATAGATTTTTTTTTATAATTTAACCTAACGATAAGGCAGACGGGTTACCTGATGGAAAGTAGTCACCGTCGCCTGTGGACATTCGCAAGACCAGAGGAGTCGCCAATGCATCGCCGGCTATGAAGGAGAGCTCTTTTCGCACCTTTCTTGAAGTACCCCATTTCATAGCGCTCTGGGAATACTTCAGGAGGAAGCTCATTCCACAACTTGCACGTCCGTGGCAAAAACGAGCGTGCAAACCGAACCCTGGAGAACTGCCACGAGTCCAGTTGGTGTGGATGAACTTCATCCTTCGGCGAGTTATATGTCAATGATATGTCATGTTACAATCCATCAACCTTATTGGGCTGTAGGGCGTGTCAAACAAATGGACATACATTCAAACATACATATACATTTATAGATACAAACACACAAAGACTCGAAAAACATTACCCTCGTTCTGACGCTGTTGGGTACAACAACTTTTGAATTTTCAATTTGAATGATATCAAAAGATCTGATAGTAAATGGCTTGCAATATCAAATGTCAATTTTATCGTGTGTAATAAACTTTCAGTCAAAGATTTATGCTTTGACTGAAAGTTTCTACTCAATATCGTTGAAGAGCCACTTTTATCTGTAATGATAGCTTTCAAACCTGATACAGGTGAAAGTACCGATACTTCACGTAAACAAACATCGGATAGAAACCTCACGTGACTGACGGCGCCAGCCGTGATATTAAAACATCTGTTAATTTTTAACACAATGTATCTTGATTTACTTTCAAATTAGAGCTAAATTGAAGCTTGGAAGGTAGAACTACGTAGTTAAGTCCAGGCTTCATCTATTGTCGGAAACACAGTAGTGACTTAAGTTAAACTTAACCATGTCTTCGTTTGTGTGCCTCGTTCGTGTGTGTGTGTATGGCGTGCCAAGAGGTAGCAACGCATCTTTTATCGATGTAATTTAGCACCTCTGATTGTAGATGATCTTATTTTATCTAGAACTAGAATTGATCATACGGCTTAGGAGCTGTAGTTGCTTTCAAATGGACAGCATGTTTGTTTCTTACATCTGTGATATAAGAAATACACATTAATTATCTGCTAATTATATCTGTTATATAGAAATACACACTACCTAGCAGGTAAAACGTAGATTTTATTTCATAGAGTCCTGTTTTCATGAAAAAACGAATGGTGTTGCTAGGAATGCAGCCGCTGACCCGTACTCGTTTGGCGAGCTCGCCGGTCGCCGGTCGCACGCTTACGAGAAATGGACATCCTATGCGTGGACGGCTCTATATTTAGAATGTACAAAAAAAAAACGCCGTGCAAACACTACTTTCACTTTTGCAAAAAAAAAAACGAACTAAATTATATAAACAAGAATTCATCATCAATTACCTTTAAATGAAACTTGTTTGAAAGGATTCAGTGGAATCATTTATTTTTTCTGTATTTGTTATGAATTTATTGTATCGACTTAATTCTATAAATATGTAAATTTGACTGTAACAACCTTATTAATATCTAATTTAAATTAAATAAATTCAAATTATTTAAATGTTTTAAGCTAGTAGAACTCTTTGTGGTTGACTTCGGAGGCACTACTTTCAAACCTATTTTTGCCTAATAACTAAGCGCCGCTGTATTTAAATTTCTGTTTTTGTTTATGAATGCGCTTCTCAGAGGATTGTGATATTTGGCAAATGAAAAAAAGACAAGGAATATATCGTAAATATATATCGTCAAACCATTATTGTCCCACTGCTGGACATGGGTCTTCTCTCAGAATGATAGTTTTAGGCTGGCCAAATGCGAATTGGTGGACTTCACACACCTCCGAGAACTTTTTTTTAAAGAACTCTTGTGTGTGTAGGTTTTCTCACGATGTTTCCCTTCACCGAACAGCAGTGATAATTAATTTCTAACACGTGGTTTGAACCTCGGACCTCCCGATTGAGAGGGCGAGTTTCAACCATTAGGCTATCACTGCTTTATACAAGGAATGCTGACATATAATATTTCGTGTTACATACATTACAATAAGCAAAACGAAACATTAATTTGATTGTTTACATTACTGACAATGTAAAATACAATGTCAGTGTTGTTAGAAGTCTATCTCAACATTGTCAGGCGTCTATGTTTAGAAATGCATCATAACTATTAGTAATTTCGCGGTTTAGTTAATTAAACGCTCTTTTAAATAATTTGAAAAAAGGTATAAACTTAAAATACTTTAAAAACCGTGGATAAAACTGTCTACGAATTGTTTTTATCAAAGCTAAAATTATGTTACACTTCGGTGAAGCTTAGAGTTTGTTTAATCTATTTGCTTAATTACGGCCAAATTTCGATCATAGGACAAGCAATTAGTTTGGATAAATTGGAAATTTAATTTTAGTGTTTTAGTCACCAACGTCAACTACCTATCGTGGTGCTATATAGCATCAATTGACTGGTATGCAATATACCTAAGCACTATAACCTTTACACGTACGTACAAATATATACTTCAGATTACTGATTACATTAGAAATTAAATGTAATACAATCAAAACTCAATAAATAATTCTTTATTCGCGGTTATTGTCAGTAAAAGCAAAAAGATTAGGCGCCTCCTGTTTGCGCGTCAGATATTTTGTAACCCCCACAATAACGAGCTTTTATGTATTTATTCGTTCTGGGGAATCCAGGATTTTCTGTTTTCGGTAAATAATTCATTAAACCAGTTAGCCTTTATTTGTATTTGCCAATTATTGCCATGTGCTTCGTAATGGTATCGTGGTCGTAGTTCCCTATGCAAGTAGATTCCGAAAGCATTACACCTGTTTCTTAATATTGTAATAACAGCAGATAAGCGTTGCTATTTTCTGGTCTAAAGCGTGTGGTACGAGAGACATACGTACTTATCCTTTAAATTTAGTCCTTAGGGGTATAAACGTCTCAGTGGCTAACCTTAGGCGATCTTATCTAGAGTTGGTTTCAGGCCTCTAAGAGTGGTGGTGCCCACTTACCTTCAGGTAGACTGCATGCTCGTTTGCTACCTCCATCGCTACATAGTATAAAACCAAGTTCATTCCCGCCGTCTGTCCCTATGTAGGTACGGTTAGATCTTTAAAACTACGCTACGGATTTTGATGCAGTTTTTTTAAGAGATAGAGTGATAGAGTGAAGAGGAAGGTTTTTATATATAATACATGCATAATATTGTGGAGAAACACTGATAATTTTAGATTTGTGACTTTTACGCGGAACTAAGTCAGCTAGTATTATATAACAAGTCAGTAGTTTAACGTCATGTTGTTGGTATTCCAGTTCGACCTGGCGTGCGAGGAGTGGAAGCGCACGCTGGTGGGCACGGTGCACAACGTGGGCATGCTCATCTCGCTGCCCATCATGGGATACGTGTCCGACAGGTACGTTCAACATTTCACTAATATTTTACGTGCTTTGTTTCATACGGTTTGTTTGTTTGGTGTTTCTAAGTATGTGCGGATCAAATCTACAGTATAATCGATCGAAATTGATAAATTGAAAATGTTAAATATGGATGACAATGTAAGATTACATTAGTAGAGACATTTACGATCCAATATGGTTGATGAGTAAGTAGGGGGTAACATTTTTTCTGTCCTTTCCTGACATATATATCAAAGTGTTTGAGGAGAATACTAAAAATGACTTAACTTAATCCGTGTTTTTGAAACTTAAGCTTACCTCAAGACAAGTGGCGACTGCTGTACATGGACATCTACGTATAACCACGGTATAAATGTGGTATAACTGATCTGACATAGAATTTCGGTTCAATTTGAGATCGGCCAAGACATATGTTACCTTTTAGGAGTATGTGAGAAATCTCGTCTTAGTGTCTCTGTCACACCTTATAAAGAACAACGCAGACAGAAATGGTGAAACGCACAGTTGGTGGTGCTTTTTTTTCTCTTTTTTTTCTAAAGATTTCCCCTTTAAAAGGTACCCGTACGCGTACGCTGTAGGAGCGATGCAGGGTTATGTAGGATTTTTACCGCGCTAAAACCTCCCCGGTGGCCGTCCTTGGCGCTACAAAGAGGACTCCGGGATCTCCAAAGGAACGCAACCGGAGTCCTCTGAGCGCGTAGCCTCATCGGCCTCCTCACAAATGGGCGACTGAGCCCACCGCTCCGTCCGGTCTTTACGACGGTATGCGACCACATATAGCACCGTCCTTCGCGGGGTCGCCTCAACGAACGGTTCGAGCATCCCACTCTAGTCGCTCGCAACCCCGGAAGCTCCTTTTAGTCGCCTCTTACGACAGACAGGAGATACCGTAATCCTAATCTAATCCCGGAACTACAGGGATGACAGGTGATGGTGCTACTAAAGATAGTGCTACTGGTGCTCTGACTGATTTGATTCGACTATAAATTCTTTTTGTAATTCTTTCGCCTGTGCGTTTGACGCTCTAAACACTTAATATACAAATATATATCCTATAGTAGACTATAAATTGCCACGAGCAAGAACGAATTTTAAATTCGATAGATACTAATTACAATATTTGATTACTTTACTTTAAATGTATTTTCCGTCGGTAAAAAAGTGGTTACTTTAATTATGGAGTGTAATAACGACTTACTATTTCAAACTTGATTAAACAGCGGTGCAAAATATATAATCCTTTGGCCTTATTGCATTTCATTTAAAGTACACACGGTTTATGTAATTGTGTAAGATTTCATCTTAATATCGCAGCGATTAACATACATTATGGACATTGCTTACCTAATACATGTTTAGCATAGTATATAAATACTCGTACGTGTCCTCATTTGGAGTCCGAAGCTACCTCAATATCTGGAACTAAGTAATAATTGCACAAGTTTTCCGAAGCGTTTCCTTAGAGTACCAAACTGCCTACCGAGCCTAGCGCCACAGTAGAAATATTGGGAACAGTATGGAAACTGCCTACTACTGTTCGAAAACGGCACACTCACATAAACATACACATTGACGAGGCCTTATAAACCATAAGATTTAATAATTTAATATTAAACTGTTTTCCGTATTTCAAACTAAGTATCATAATAATTATCGTCATGCTGGGATTCGAATGCGAAGCTATGACATTACCTACTCATAGTATTTGTAAACTTAGTAGATATTACAATTCGATTGATTGATGATTAGATGACAATAAATGCGAAAAGAAGTACCTATAAATAACATTATTAGAAAAAAATATACAGAGACAACCCTATTGCTTCAATAGAGTTTAGGTAATTATTTCAAAAACAAGGCTTAGTTTCCATACTGTTCCATATTTGTACTGTGCTAGCGCGAAGTGATTTGGACTACTTCCATGTTCGAATTCCAAGGATTTCTGCTGCAGAGATTTGAAATGACTTACATTGAGGTTACATTAAACGTACATTTATATAAATAAGATTACGCTCGATTATGTAGCCGCCATACTAGTGAGGTGAACTGCATGTTTTACGCACTTAATAAATTACTGCCATGTGAATTACTCGGATAAATACTTTGTGTAGCCATTTTAAATGCTCGTAACAACCGCTGGCGCTGTGATGCCTGTGATTTACATCTAATCACGTTTGAAGAAATATTGTGTACTGTCGATAAAAAGATTTATGTATCTAGCCCGCATAGACTTATAATTCAAGTTTCTTGTTTCACCTTATAATTCAAGTTTCTTGTTTCACTAAATACATAATGAAGTCATTATTTTTGATAATTATCTGGTGCCTTGTGGTGTCAGTCTTGATTAGCACCATTTCTTTTTTCCCGTTGAAGTCGAAGAAGGCGACTGAGAGCAGAATCCGGGATATAGCATTGATTGCTATGTTTACTATTAATATTAACAGTGATCACCAATAGCATGCCAAGTTTGGTGACGTTTAGTAAATACTACATTAGGGGAGGCTTAGGTGTCCCTGTAGCCTCGGGGTCAGAATAGGGCTACGGTATCCCCTGCCTGTCGTAAGAGGCGACTAAAAGGGGCTTCCGGGGTTGCACACGGCTAGAGTGGGAGCTCGAACCGTTCGGTCAGGCAATCCCGGGAAGGACGGCGGTATGTGTGGTCGCATACCGTCGTAAAGACTAGACGGAGCGGTGGGCCCAGCCGCCCATCTGGGAGGAGCCCGATGGGGCAGCGCGCTCGGAGGATTCCGGTTGAAGTCGTTTCGAGATCCCGGAGTCCAACTTTTCAGCGCCGAGGACGGCCACCGGGGGGGTTTTAGTGCGGTAAAAATCCCACATAACCCTGCGTCGCTCCCCCACGGCGTCGGGTACCTTTGGAAGGTTTCCCCCTCGAAAACAAAAAAAAAAAGAAAAAAAAGGGGAGGCTTAGGTCCTAAAAAGGCTGTTAGATGACTTATGTCTTTGTATTATTTTCTTTTATTAAAATAAAAAGAAATACCATTTAGATATTCAAAATTCCAATAAATTGTTTAATCACTAAATGTATTGAAGGTATCTAGTGAACGTTTATGTTTCAAAAATGTTCGTGGCGACTCCGTAAATGTCTTCTATCCCTGGGAGAGACACATTGTTTTGTAAAACTGGGATTCTTTCTTGCTTGTAGTCGTAAGGTTCTAGCAAAACAGTATTTCGATGTAAGAATATAACTAAGTAGAGTGTATACAATAAATAGTATACAATAATAGAGCAGTGATAGCCTAATGGTTGAAACTTGCCCTCTCAATCGGGAGGTCCGAGGTTCAAACCCAGGCACGCACCAATGATTTATGTGCGTATTAGAAATTAATTATCACTGCTTTTCGGTGAAGGAAAACATCGAGAGGAAACTTACACATCCGAGAGTTCTTAAAAAAAAAAAAAAAAAAAGTTTTCGGAGGTGTGTGAAGTCCACCAATTCGCACTTGGCCAGCCCGGTGGACTATGGCCTAAACTCTCTCATTCTGGGAGAAGACCCGTGCCCAGCAGTGGGCCAATAATGGGTCGATGTGGATGTGGATGTGGATACAATAAATAATAGAATTCGTATCTACTTAAGCGAGAGACTTCCGGATACTTGTGGCGCCATCTCTTAACGAGTTCGCTGCCGTTATTAATCTCCAGTTATTTGGTTTATCAGATTGAAGTAGCAAACAGGCGGACTGCATGAGTTGGTATGAAGTTGGTCACTGGCGCCCATGGGCATGAAGAAATCTCATACTGAGCAAAAGTTTTATCTAAAAGCAATCACTGAAGCGTTGCTAATCCCGAGGATTAAGATAGGTCGCCTTATATAAACAAAAGCCGACAATCACACTCATCCAGCGAAACGCAAGAATTGCTTATCGCTAGAAATTGGTGTAGCGCTGGTAGCTTCTTGGTTGCATCACATACGGTCTGCTACAAGTGTAAATATGCAAGTGTTGTGGATAGTTTTAGGAAACTTTTACATGTCTTTTAATAGTTCTATTTGTAACATGTTGCAGGTACGGGCGGCGAACGGCGTTGGTGGTGAGCGGCGTGGGAGCGGGGGTGCTGGGGCTGTGCAAGTCCTTCGTGGGGTCCTACGTCGCATACCTGCTGGCAGAGTTGTTGGAGACCGTGCTGGGAGCCAGCGTCTATCCTGCTGCCTTTGTGCTCAGTAAGATTTTGTTTAATAATTGCAGCCAACATGAGGTAAATCCTGCGTTATTAAATGGAGTCACTGAAGAAGTTATAGATATTAGTAAATTAATCCTAGATTCAACCTTGAGGATTATGTTGGAATGTCTCTTGTAAGTCTGTCTTAACATTGATAATAAATGTATAAATAAGCCACTAAACTTATTAATAAGTTATGTATTAGTTTCGTAAATAAAATATAAGTAGTCGAATTATTAATAATCATCAAATATAGTCCAATTATTATAGTTATCGGCTCCACAACGGAATAGCTCTGAAAAAAATATTTGCTTAAAGAGAAATGAGCAATTATGTATAAAGACTAAGTACTATATAATCTGTGCCAGACGGCAAATGGTTTAATATCGCGAAAAATTTAAAAAATCCTTAACATGTATGTATATTTAATGTATCATCCATAGACAAGAAACTATAATATTTATTAATAAGTGCATTATTTGCGTTTCAGTGATTGAATGGCTGGGAGTAGAACAGCGGATCCTAGCCAGCTTGCTGCTCGGGATCCCGCTGTCAGCCGGAGCGGCAACCCTGGCGCTGCTGGACTACCTGACGGGCTACTGGCGGCTGTGGGCGCGGCTGGCGTACCCGCCGTCCTTCCTGCTGCTGCTGTACCCGTGGCTGCTGCCCGAGAGCGTGCGCTGGCTGGTCGCGCGCGGCCGCCTGCCCGAGGCCGTGCGCGTCATCAAGCAAGCCGCCAGGTGCAACAGGGTCGCCATTCCAGAAGACACGCTAGACAAGATGCTGGTGAAGGATCCTGTCATGGATAAAGTGGAAACTGCTGTAGAGGAAGAGAGCTTGTTCAGAGCATTCTTCAAGTAAGTTAATATTATTTACCTAAGTTAATATTAATTACAATTCAATACACAGTATTGCATTTCCTAATGAGACTGTGTTTATGTATTTCATCGAGTAATTTCTACCGGTTAGACTGTTGTGAATATTATACAGTTTTATAATAAAGCGTAGCGGGGATTTACCTAATTTAAAGCAGAATTTACAGTAGAACTGTTTTTAATTGAAATAATATTGGTCATTTTGCCACTGCACTAAATAGATTCCAAAAATAAGTATAGCTTTACTTACCTGTTTTTGATATATCCACTGTTTCAAACTGGAACCAATCTTACCCATAAGTTTTCATTCAAAAGGTATACAAATATAGGGAACCGTAATCAGTATAATACAAAAGGTATTTTTATTCAATTGAAGTTGCGAACAGACATGTCCACCTGATGATAAGTGGTTACTGCCCTCTATAGACATTTGTATGCAACTTTGTGTCAAACAAGGGATCTATCTAAAGTCAATCACAGATGCGTTGCTACTTTTGAATACCAAGATGGCCGCCTCATATAAAAGTGACCAGCAACCTCGGTCTTTCACTGAAACACAAAAACCGCGTCACACTAGAAATACATGTGGTGGTCAAACTCCTGTGGTTTTACCATCTTTTTTTGTGTAATCTCGTAAAATTAATGATTGATGTATTTGCAGATACCCAGCGCTCCGTCGTCGCCTATGCGTGTGCTTTGCGTGGTGGGCATCAGCGGTGTTCGTGTTCTACGGGCTGGCGGTGCGCGCGCACGCGCTGGCGGGCTCCGCGCACGCCAACTACGCGCTGCTGGCGGCGGCCGAGCTGCCCGCGCTGCTCGTCAACACGCTGCTGCTGGACCGCGCGGGCCGGCGGCCGCTGCTCACCGCCGCCTTCCTGGTTACCGCTGTGGCGCTTATCGCGATACCGTGCCTGCCTGATTGTGAGTACCCTGCCCACTTTGCCGCTGCTTACCTAGGCTGTTGCTCTTTTCGGGATACCCTGCCTGTTTGACTGTCAATTACTCTGCTCACGTTTTTTTATTTTATCTGATTGAAGTATAAAGGCGCATGCAGTTCTCTTGATGGAAAGTGGTCATTGCCGTCAATGGAAATCTGTAAGCAACTCCAGATAGAACGAGGGTTCTATTTGACCGATGTCTTTGTGTAATGGTTATTGTCTTTACTTCGTTAAAAGAGATACTTGTATCCCTTATGATGTCGGTAATATGAGCCCTACGGCTGAAATAAACGAAGTTTAGTGGAGAAGATTTTTTTTCGACAAGAATTCTCGACGATTATCTAGAGTAACTGGAGCGTGACGATATTTAAAAGTGTTTTATACAACAGAGGACCTGTAAAACAGTATTTAATGGGGTATCACTGTTCTGCAGCGGACTCAGCGCTGGGCACGGCGCTGTTCCTGGCGGGCAAGATGGGCGCGACGATGGCGCTGAACGCGCTGTACGTGTACACGGCGGAGCTGTTCCCGACGCGCGCGCGGCAGCGGCTGCTGGCCGCCTGCTCCACGTGCGGCCGCCTCGGGGCCATCCTCGCGCCGCAGACGCCGCTGCTCGTATGTATTTTTCTAACAAGACAATACTGATCAGCGCCTAAAGTTTTCAAGGTTTAGGTGGAAATGGTTATCAGGGAAAACGCTAATATGGCGTTTTCACTGTTCTTACAGGAAAAACGCCATATTAGCGTGCGGGTAGTAAGAGTGGGAGCTCAAACCGTTTAGCTAAGCGACCCCGGGAAGGACGATGTGTGGTCGCATGCTCTTGTAAACACCAGGTCGTACGGTGAGCGCAAATGCTCATCGGGAAAGAGCCTGGTTCGGGAAAGAATCCGGTTGTCTTTCGTTGGAGATCGTATAGTTTTGAAGGTTTCCTCCCTCGTAAACTAACAAAAAAAAGCCAAAGAGTTTCAACATGACGTAGACCTCTTCTTTGCGTTTGGCACTTTTACATTTTTGATGTTCTTGGAGTGACTTATATTTCATTTATAACATTGATGTAGCACAATAAGCGCGCAATTTACATGACAAAAAGGGACGTGAAAGAAAATACCGTCCAGGTACATCTGTAAACCAGTCCCAGATAAGATGAAATTACTATGTTGATTTAGCCTGAGATTCGTTGCTACCTCTTTAATATGTTTCAGTTAAATCGTATAAATGCTTGTACTTTACTTTATTCTCCATATCAAAATACAAGCGAACTTGGCTCTGTTATTATGAGTAAGGTATAGTTGTGGTGATAGTGCCTTCAGAAATTAAGTTACAGTCCTAATCAAGCAGTATTTTATCATATTCATAAGCTACTTCATTTTTTTTATTTTTTAGCCACAATCGCAAATTTCATATCACAAGTGTCTGTTACAGGCGGCATACGGCAAATGGGTGCCAGCGACGTTGCTGGGCGCGCTACCGCTGGCAAGCGCGGCGCTGACCCGGCTGGTGCCCGACACGCTCGGCCGTCGCTTGCCGGACTCCTTCGCAGACCTGGACTCGGTGCAGACCACCAGCGTCGTTTGACACCAGGCACCACATCGGTTGATCCACGGTCACGTGGAGAAATGACCATTGATTCGGCCTAAGATCTATCACACAAGCGGTTGGCGTAAGCGATATCACAACACCAAATTGACATCGAAATTTCGTTAAAAGGTTGCCAGCATTTTTTAAGCGTATTCAGTCGTTGCTTGAATATTGTTTGGAAAAGTAAATAAGAATTCTCATGAATACAAATTAAACGTCGTCGTAATATAACAAAAAATACTCAGTGGGATTTAGTCGCGCAACTTTAATGCGATCAAAGTATAGCAGTGGTACTATTTAAAATCGCTTGTGTGGTAGCTGCATACGCAAAGTAAAATTTTGGCAATGCACAGTAATAGTTCTAGGATTAGCAATTAAATTGTAATAAAATCATAAAAATCGACGTTGTGATATCATTAAAAATTTGCAGAAATATAGGACGTAGAGCAAGGTGCCGTTTCCAACATTTTAACTTTGGATCAGTGCCTGATCTCAATTGAGCAGTCTTCTAGTGAGTTGATAGTCCCTGCAAATCCAAATAACAAAAACTTTTTTCATTTTTCATCCATGATTAGAACCTAATTCATTATATTTCTTTCATAGCATTTTTTTTCTTGAAGGGCGTGATTAGCAATCTCAGTGGCAAATGACGTCTGCTGTCAGTAATGACACATCGACCCAGGCTGAATTGCAAACCAGTTTTAGCTCGATTGAATATCTGTAGGCGGCTTTGATCTCTGAACAATACACGAAATGCACGCCCATTTTTTACGTATACAATACAAAGATCTCGCTGGTGTCTCGAATACGTGATGATGTTATTTCTCTCTAAGATAATATAGTTCTGAAGGACTGTTCACGGAGATTGGTTAGCTGTTAGCGTATTAGTAGGAGTAAGATTTATTTTCTTATGTTATGATATAAAGACAAAAAGGAAAACAGGGTTAATCTAATGGTGCGATTATAAATCTTTATTGTAGAAAGCTGTCTCCAAATATTGTAATTTAATAAGATTTTTAAAGCTATGTTACCGATTAAGACAGTGACTTTTATTATTGGATTTTATGAGGGTCAATTTACTTTTAGTTTAAAGGAGGAAATGACAGTTTAAGTTCATAAAAAGACAAAAGATAAATGATAAATGGGAATTCAGAAAAAAGTAAACATGAATATAAGATTCATAAGGATAAATTATTGTTGGTATTTTGATATACCTACTGACCGCTTGGTATAGATTGATTCGTCTCATAGAATTTATTAATAGTAATAAGTGTTCGTTGTAGATATTGAATTGAATGTTTTAATCTGTTAAAAAGAATTCGAGATTATATACAGAGGTTTATAAAATAAAAATATCGTATTAAAAGAATTATGTAAAAGTAAAATTATAGAAATCGTAACTTGCACTTGTTAACATTTAGGAAACAAAATACTCAGGTTGAAATTAATCCTCAACTTAGACACTGCAGTCTTGTTATGGCCTCATACCTTGCTTTCTATTGCATTTTTTTTTAAATAAAGTGTTTGCCCGCGGACACTTTTTGGTAATAAAGATACCGACACAGAATACGAACGACAGGGAGGTAATAAATGAGTGACGATTCCTGTCCATAATCATCGTCGACGGGCACTGAAGATTGTGGTGACAATCGGCAATCGTCGGCGATAGTCTTCGACGTAACTGTCGTTCGTGTATTGGCAACCTAACGCGCTCCTGCTTAGGACGACATCAGACGCGACTGTGTTACGATTGTGTCGCGATTTTTTACGTTGAATCGCTGTAAAGAGTAGCCGTCGGTGATATACAATATGAGAAGTTCTAATATTGCATCAAGTGCTTTATTTCGCAATGTGGTACACATATACATGATATAATATTTGTATGTTTAAATGAAATGAGCGTCTTTCTTTACTTTTTCTCATTTCTGCTAATACACTAATGGTAATTTATTAACATATTTTAGCTTGTAAGTAAAAGGTTTATCAAACCTGCGACAAATTATGTAAATAGGCGTAAGACGTACAATTAGATATAATGACATTTTTATATTTCATAATTTTCCACGCGAAATAAAACAATATTGTAAGCAAACTAAATCCTTTGTTTTATTATGTCTTCCCTGCTTACACTGTGTTATTAAGGTGATAGAACATTTAGTCATCCCTTTTTTCTTAATAGCATTGAATGTGGCAGACGCGTTCCCTAATAGACAGGTATAGTAGTAAATTATGATACCACGGAGGAGGTGCAATAAAATAGGACAATTTTTAAAAAATGTATTAACTAATAAGTATGTCTTTTTTTCATGTGACATCAATATCTTCATAAATGGTGTGGGCGACTATGAGTCTCGTGAAAAAATTACAAATCTTGAGGACTATTCACTTGATATAATTAATACAAAGTCTTTTATCAAAAATACTGTATCTAATACATTCAATGGTAATAGTAATTTTTAAAAGAACGAAACGAAGAGACAGTTCCGTGTTGTCGCTCACAATAATGTGTCTGCCACCTTCGGCTGACTTCACGACTCTGCCAAGACGCGACGATGTGAAGTTAGCACCGCTCGAAGCGCCTTCCGCTTAGATTCAAAATAACCGGATGCCACAAGTATATTTTAGCTTTGCCAATACCACTCGCCCCACTTCCTCTTTCCTTACCTTAGCTTTCTCCTCTTTGGCTTTCCTTCACCTCGCCCCCTTTGTATTACCCTCTTATCATCAGATAGACTTCATCACTGCTACTTATGTCCACCAATTCGCACTTGGCCAGCGCGGTGGACTACAGCCTAAAATTCTCTCATTTCGAGAGAAGACCCGTGCCCAGCAGTGGGACAATAATGGGTTCACGACGACTTATGTTTTATAAAAATGTATATAATTCTTAGCTGGGTATAAATTCTCTCCCGTAATTGACAGAGACCTCGCATGTTCCGCCACGCTGATTCTGTATGGATCAGCGTCAATAGGGGAGGACCGTATCGAATCTCATTTTTCACGCGCGTTACTATATTGCTCAAAGTCAACAATCCGAATATTTTTTTATTATATAGAAATAGTAGACCAGCTGATGGTCACTGCTACCAATAGAGATCTTTAAGAAACACGATAAAGCCAAAAGGACAAATGAGTTGCCACTTCTGAGGTCCACTCTTGACCTCCTTATTAAATTAAAAGCAATAATAATATGCTTTCTTTACTTTTTTCGTTGTCTATGAGTACAAAGTCATTAAAAAGAAACACATTAAGGATTCTATATAACGAAGTGGGAGAGTAATGTGAAGTCAGGAAGGCCAGGAGTCTTCATTATTTTAATTTCTTGAAGATTTGAAGTAAGACACAGGAATAAACTTCTTCGATTTATTCACAATTTAAGAGGTCCGATCGCTTTGACGGTTAAACAAGAATCTTTTTCTACTGGCGTTCGCTCGCCTTTTTATAACAATGTTTGGTGAGGTGACAATAACAAATTTATGGAGGGTAAACTTAATTAAAATTCTTAAAATCACTAAATATTGCTAATTTAATAAACAAACAATTATCGATCTTTAAACTAACTAAAATAATTATTTTCGGCGACGTGTTTTTCATAAATACGCGGTCTCGCGCCGACATATAATTAACCTCTACCACCCGAGTTGAGCCAGGTAAACGTTTTTCCTTAAAATTATTATTTAGTATTAGTATTAGTGGTAAAGACAGTTCCAAAGAAATCTCTCAAGGTCATCTTACCTATCACTTACTGTTACTATGTTGAATTTACTATTCAGCTTTGAATTCGCTGGAATAGTATATCATCTCATCAAAGTATATGTAGCGTTTTATGAATTTCTACTCGTATTATGTGATTAGAGTAACATATGAATATTTTTTTGGAATTTTTTGACATCAATATTTGACCACTCCATCTCTGATGGCCAAAACGTCAGAGAAAGCTAGCAGTCTTCCTGCATTAACACTTATTTTGGTCACCAACACGTCTGTCAGTCTATTGGTAAAAGCCTCTATTAGGGGACACCTATGTCGAGTAGTGATAATAATGAATAAAGTTTTGTTAAATATCAAGTCTCAAATATAAACATAAAGGTACCGTGGATATTTATATCGGCGTGTCTTTTGAATCTGGATATCTTATACAGATTCAAAAGATGGAGTGTTCGACGGATGCGGAACCAATGCCTTCGACCGCTTAGAAATTGTCTTCCCCCGCTTTGCAGATCTTTGTTTATTAAAAACTATTTTGCTTGCAACCACACTTTTTCAACGATATCTATCCCAATAGCTATAGCTGGCATTAAGGATGTTCTTAATTACCGATGTAGTTAGTAAACTTGTCGTTGACGCTAAATATTATAATTGCAGCATTTCGTTGCAGTATAGCTTATAATTATACGACAATGTAAAGCACAGTAAAAATATTTTACACGCAGTGTCTTAATTCGTATGTTTCTAAATTGGTGTATAAAACGACCTTATTTCATCTGCCATTCGCGCCACCGGTTCAAGTGAGAGAGAACCAGAGTGTAGTCGCTTTTTGTAGTGCGAATGGAGCCACAATGTCATCTACCATTGCATCAGATGCTGCGAGCTGCATTGTGGCACATCCTCGTTTACTCAATTACTTGCTTCGTTCAAGTATAATGGCTAATGTGCAGCAGTCATTGCTCTCGATGCGTGGGCGGATATAGGACTCACTCGATCGTGTACCTACATATCAATAGTAAGTATACTGCACCATCCGTTATTAAATAAGTGAAAGGCATATGATGTGGACCTCTTTCGAATCTGCATGGCGTTTATTGTTGATTGATTTCATGAATCGTTGCTCTATTAGGCAATAATAATTCAATTGCGACCAAAATACCTCAACAAAAAATAAATCACCATGCAAGCAACGCTGGTTTAAAAAGGTCATTAAAAGTAAATAAACAAGTTAAGGTTACTCGTAATTTGTTTTCTTATTATCATAGTATAAATAGTTTATTGTAATTACATCGATTGAGCGTTGAACGAAAGTCCCTATCAATCAGAAATAGCAATTTCAGTTCAATTTCATTGAACTAATTGCGCTGGGCGAGTGACATTCATTGTTACACAATGGTAGCGCCTTGCAGCGTGCAGGTGCTTCGGTGATTGACGGCGGCCGTGACCGCGCACCAGCCACCAGCAGCCACCACACGGCCCTCTGCCCGCGCACCAACCACACGCGTGCACTGAACATTGTGCAAAATTCAGTGTTTGTGAACTGTGAAAATGGGTGATTCGAAACCTAAAGCGATGCCTGGAGAGAAGACCACCGTTGAGGTGGACGTGGACGGCGTGATGCAGCAGCTGGGCCAGGCCGGCCGCTTCCACGTGCGGACGTACTTCCTGGTGGCGCTGGTGGCGGTGCAGGTCGGCTTGCTACACACCACGTATATCTTCCTCGCCGCTGATGTCCCTTATAGGTAAATGCTCCTAAAAATTGTATTGCTTACCGATTTTTTGATAAATGAAGTTCTCTCTTAGCTACTTAGACTTAGTTGCCAAATTTTGGAGCCAAAATTGAAACAGATTTAGTCAGTCTTTAGATCCTTACGCTAGCAGTTAGGCACACTATATTACATTCTTTGAGAATTCTCAAAGAATGTAATATAGTGTGCCTACTACTTAAAGCTCTAAGGAAACTTAAGTGGATTTTTAAAAAATATTTTCCTTAACCGATCAAGCAAGCGATCGTTAATTGCATAAAAAAGTTAGCGATGTATGCTTGAAAATTCAGTTCACCCAAAAGCTTGTAACTATTAATTCTATCATACAGCTGCACTTTTCAGACGTTCATTTAAAATACGAAAATCATGTAACTTTTGTAAAAAAATAAAAAAAGGAATAATCGAAGCTGTAGGAAAAATCTACTTTAATTATGTGAAACATTTATGTTTGTAGATTAGATATCTGCGTTTAGTTTTGTTCATATGCAATCATTTAGTGCTTAAGACAGATTCATATCATACGTGAATGACATCAGAGATCCATTAAGATACAACCATCTTAACGCGGCTTCACATGTCATACAGGGTCTTTTATCTTCACATAATACCTGTAGACGTATTTGTGACAAACAGTAAAAGGCTCCGCCTTAAATATCATCTTTGACTTTTTATAAAAGCTTAGTTAAAATCGGTTTTACGAAAGGGTTTATAAACGGATGTTAACATATCGAAACTATAACTATGCAATATTTATTGAAATAAGCTTAAAAACAATAATTCAGGAATCGCAGACAAGAACTATAATTTTATTTATATGTATAAGATTATATAATATCATAAATTTATAATAATTTTCTTCAAACGAAATCAACGATCCATTGTCTTTCATTTTAATTTAAAGTGATATTATTGTTAATGATAAATTATTATAAAAACAAAAAACAAACATTAAAAAAATCCACCATAACTACGTTTGACGTCGTGTGCAGCACCTTTTGATATATTATAATTTATATTTTGTTTATTAAATTTTATCCTTATAGTACCTACTTATTTGTCTCTTTCCAGTTTAGGTCGGGTTTGCTGTTTTTGTAACAATTTATTTGATTTAACGTTTTTAGCATTTTAGGGTAAAACTAATAACATAACAGTGTCATGGTGTATATATATTTTTGTAATTGTCTTTTACTAGCTCTCAATGAAGCTAATCCCCATATTATTACAGTTAAAAATAAATCGTTCTATTTTTCTGTTTACAGGCGTGATAAAAATCATATTTATGTTGCTCTGACAACTGCGGCGATTTTAATGATATTAGAGACATGTGTATACTATGTACCTATATTATAATCCGTCAAACCGTTTAGGCTGTAGAAAGTGTTGAAAATTTACATAAGTACATACATACGCTCGAAAAACATCACACGACTCCTGATGAAGAAAACGAAGCATTGTAAACTACCCGCAATTCACATCTTTAAACATAGACATATACATACGTTAAATAACAAGGAACGTCTTAATGTCGGAAATTTCATCTAATACTTTACATGTTAACACTAGTTTTTCTGTAAGCAACAGAGCTTTTCTGTAAAAGTGCATAAAATATCAAACGAGTTTCCATCCTTATCTAAATTTCGCTATTATTTTATAAAGCGTAGAGTCCACGTAATCCAACCAGAGGGGTACTATTTTCACATTTCATTATAGTGAATTATTTCTTGTTCCTTGGTACAAGGGTAACGGCTAACTTTGCCGTTTGATAATGGTTAACTTTGAAATGCGGTGACTATCTCAGTCTGCAGGAGTGACAACGCACCTGTATTTGCCTTCAGGTAGAGCCCCAGTTATAGGTACATAGTGTTAATTACAAATGTTCAGGGGCAGCATTTACCGTTAGTTGAATTGCATGTTCATTTGTTAAATCATACAAAATATTAATTTCATATTAACTCTGTGATGCACAAGGTGACTATGGCAAAAACATTTTGGAAATGTCACATTTTGACATTTCATACCCTTTACCGAGACTTTTAACGTATTAGAGATACAAGGTAATAATTTCATGTCTCATGGTCATGAGGTTATAAGGTCATGAAGGTTGGAAGTCAAGTGAAGTAAGAAATTGTAGTCAAGAGGGTCTAACAAATTAAATATCGGGAGAATACCCCGATTATACCCCCGAAAAGACTAACGTAGCTTACGTTACTGACGTATGTATTTTATTTAAGGTATATTCAGTGGTGGTTGCTGCCCTTAAGAATTACCAAGGACTTCAAATAGAACAGGAATCTTTAGGTTCTTCACTGGTCTCATCAAAAATGTCAATGATAGTGCCCGAGAGGGTTCACGAAAGTTCTACGTCAAGTAGATTTTTTTTTATCCGTTTACTGATATTTTGCACTGTTTATTTTCGATATAAATTTCAGCTCTACGCCTAAATGTGAAGAAATTGTTGTACCTCATCGATATAGAAAAGCCCAAGGTTCAGCGTCTCAAAACTGTCCAGTGAAAAAGAGCACTCAATTTCAAAATTGAGCGCTCATTTCAAGTAGTAAAATTTTATTGCTTTTTGCTTGAAGGGTTGTAAATACAACTTTAAGTCATGGACATAAGGTTGTATTGCAAAATATATGGTCGTTATGACCATCTATAAATAACTACGTACATTTGACGACAGTTTTAGGTGTCATTTTTGTTCGAGACTGTATCTACCTACCTTACCTGTACCTTTTTTTTTGTTGTCGAGGGGGAAACTTTCAAAAGATACCCGACGCTGTGGGAGCAACGTCGGGTTATGTGGGATTTTAACCGCACTAAAACCCCCCCGGTGGCCGTCCTCGGCGCTATAAAGAGGAGCCCGGGATCTCGAAACGACCTCCTCCGGAATCCTCTGAGCGCATTGCCCCTTTCGAGCTCATCCCCGGTGAGCATTTGCGCTCACCGTGTCTCCTGGTGTTTACGACAGCATGCGACCATTCATACTGCCGTCCTTCCCGGGGTAATTTGGCTGGGTGGTTCTTACGACAGGCAGGGGCTACCATAGCCATATTCTACTCCCCGGCTACAGGGGAATCGATGTTGTACGTACCTTATACTTCTTATATTTTGATCGAAATCTTATTTGTTTTAGTTCATGCACAAATCTTACAATATACTAAAGGTTGTATGAGAGCCTGAAACTGTCCGGTTGCCTAACTACAGAAAGTAGCGTTATTCGCTGAGTTGCCCTGAACCTATATTTATATCTTGTAATTAAATAAATATTTATTGAGGTTCTATTTACTGCAAGTCTCTTGACATAAATTCGCAAGGTAATGGTTGCTTGATTGCTTATTGACGTAGTGCAGGAGACTAAATTCTATTAAGTACGCTAATTTAGTTCAGGTTAGTTCATTGTTTATAGTTACATCTAAATATTTTCAAAATACACATTTTTTGCTTGATTAGTTTTTAATCCACCTTCAGAAAAAAATCGTACGTCTACAAAGTATCTTCACATTTTTTTTTATCTGACTGAAGTAGCAAACGTGCATGCAGTCCACCTGATGGTAAGTGGCGACTGCCGCTCATGGAAATCTGTAATCAACTACACACAGAACATGGGTTCCATCTGAAGTAAATCACA
Source organism: Spicauda simplicius (assembly GCA_949699795.1). NCBI lineage: Eukaryota > Metazoa > Arthropoda > Insecta > Lepidoptera > Hesperiidae > Spicauda > Spicauda simplicius. Next base: position 140,129 of record OX453068.1, read on the forward strand.
GATGCGTTGCTACTCCCGAGGACTATAATGGTCGTCTCATGTGAAAGTGTGCCGGCAACCACACCCTCCCATCGAAATGCAAGAAATGCTTCACGCTAGAATAGGAGTGGCGGTGGTACTTCCCCGGTCAAACTACACGGGTTCTACCACCTTGTATATTACTAAAACGTGTTTTAGAGTCATCGGCTACTTGCCATCAAGTGGACTGCATAATCTTTTGCGGAAGTAACACATTATAAAAAAAAACCAAAACCTTTTGTGCTATCCCATGAACTACTTACAAACATTATTTAGTATATGATATTAAATTAACAATTTAACATTCATAGATGGAAAAAATATTTTTACAGGTGTTTTTAAACCTATTTCACGGTACATAATATTTGATAAAAGGTATCAGTATTCGGTAATATATTAGGCAATTATTGTATATGTAACTTAAGGTCTTACATACAAAATGTGCGTATATTAAGACTTGTGGTAAGTCTTGCTTAGAATATTCACCAACAACTAGTAGGTAAATATTTTAACCGGTGGTTGCGATAAATTAATGAATAATTTAAGAAAATAAAACAAGTCAATCAGTGAATAATCTAACTATTAAATCTTATTATAACTAAAAAGTTGTAGACGGACAAATATCGGCAGAAAGCGATTAAAAAATCGCATATCGTGAGTACCCGTTACATGAAAATAGACGGATAAGGTATTTAATTTTTTGGATTTTTTTAATACACGAACTATTTCATTTGCGTAACGCGGAGATATATCACCTCTGACATGTGTTGCCATAAAATACCGTCCAAGAAATTAAAAATTAATTTTTCCTCTCAGACCGCTTTCTATACGCATATTTTCCTCTTGCAGTTGGCTTGTGTAACTTTATTCGCCTAATGGGAAAACCCACAGTATATTTAGCGCCTGAACAGGTTCAAAGCTCCGCGTAACCTACTAAGATTGCAAATGTGAACCCTCTGCATAAAAACTGGTTTTAATAGTACAATTACTATGAAAACTAAAAACCGAACTGCTAAAACAGCAAGCAGTCGGGTTTTTTCTTTTGTAATAATATAGTTATTCTTATTATTCGTCATTGTTAAAATAGTATATAAGTATTATAAAAGAGTAGAACCTCTATACAGTGGCGTCTATCTATACTTTGGGTGGCACACGGGGCGGAAATTGGTGGTGTCACCCCATTAAAAGTTAAAAGCTTTTTTAACAATTGTGTAGTTGCTGTTGGCCCTAGTGACCATTACAGCTTCACCGGGTTTATTATGGCGAGCCTAAAGCTCAAGCCTAACATACGAGTAGCTTGGCCCCCGTATAGAGGTTCTATACATCAAAAGAAACAAAAAAAATCGACTTTGATTTTTTCAACTCATAGGGGGTTGAGATTTCGAGTAATAGAGGTTTTGGAGTTTGGAGAGATAGGTATAAAACATTTTTTGGAAATTTGGAGGCTTTTGACAAATCGAGGTCCGATTGAAAAAGTTTTAAAATTGTCTATTTATTGGCATTGGGCAATACTTATATTATCAGGATAATAAAAAGTTGTCCCTTCCTCTCATCTTATTCCCATTATCCCACAGGCACCTTTAAAAAATATAGGTATACCTATATATTTTTTTAATGGCGCCTGATATCTCTTTGCAAATTAAGACGATTTTAATGATATTATGTCATATATCACAATCCATCAATTCGATTCAGCTGTAGCTCTCTGGTCAAACCATGTATGTTCTACCATCTTAGGTATGTAAGTATCACATATATTAACGCATTTCTTAGACGAACGTGTACTTCAAGGAGTACGTATAACCAGGTTGTAGAACCAGTGTACTATGACCAGGGAGGTATCACCGCCACAGTTATTTCTATCGCGAAGCAGTTCTTGCATTTCGATGGAAGGGTGTGGTTGCCGACACACATTTATATGCGTCGACCATCTTATTGACAGATAACCCATGTTCTAAATGAAATAACTTACAGACGTCCATGGGTCTGGCAGGGCATTGTATGGGCACGGCAGTGTCCCCGCCAAGTCGAGCAATCTTATTGACTTCAGTTAACCCATGTTCTATATGAAATTTCTAACAGATGTCCATGGGCTTCAGTGACACTTACCATCAGGTGGACTGATTGCTCGTTTGCTAGTTCAATCTTATAGTCCCACTTTGAGAATCGTTGATACACACAATGAATTAGTCAGAGAGTGCCGAAATCAAATCAATCGGCCCACAGCCTCCGCGTCACGGCCGAGCGCTCTTCAGACATTGTAATGGTTGTTTAATAACATTGCATTTCGACAGACTACTTCAGGCGTTTGTTGAGTAACTCTGTATCACACTATAGATAGGGCTGTGGATTGATCTTAGCAAAAACATGACATGAAAATACTTTACGTGAAAATCCGCAAGTGCTAGGAATACTTATATTTAATTATAATTACATATTTCTGCCATTTGGCGTTGAAAGCCCGATAAATGCTAAATTATCATTTAAACTAAGTGCAAATTACTTTTTAAGCATTTTCTAAAACGTTTAATAGAGTCACGAATGATCAGAAGGCTTGCACATCCCTCGGCCAATGAATACGTCTAGTTATATAAGGAGGTAAAGTCTCCAGCCATTTTGGAACCCATCTCAGGTATAGTAAAATTCGGAAGCAACTTTTAAAATTTGATTTGTCAGGTTGTTTCGTTTTCTTATAATGTATTTAAAGTCAATAAATTATTACATTAATTATTATGTATCGCAGCTCTCTAAGGCACTGTATCCGTATAAGCTCCAACAGTATCCTTAAGCTGTATATCTGTACATCAGAAATATTGTAAATAAGGTAAATGTTAATGCGTCTTGCTATTTTTTATAAATTTTTAATATAGATAGAAAAAAATAATTAGAGCCATAAATGTCGCTATTGATCTTTAGCTATTATGCATTAGTTTCTATTAGTTTGTGGGCACTTCACCCACATTTCATATGTTACGTATATGTAATCTATTTATTATATTACACTACAAACATACATACACTACAACACACTTTATAGACAAAGTGTATGTATGTTTGTAGTGTAATATAATAAATAGATTACATATACGTAACATATGAAATGTGGGTGAAGTGCCCACATCACTCCCCCCCAGAGACCGTGTCTACGGTCGATAGAAGTCCGGAAAACGAACTCGGCGGCCAGAGCGAGTTGTTCGGCCGCCTTCCGGAGCGTGGACATTCGACCGCAGGATGGGAGGAGGGTCAGGTAATGGAGCAGGAGTGGGTGTAGGAGCAGGTGTAGGTGCGGGAGGGTGGCTGGGAGTAGGGACGGGATTAATAGGGGTGGATGGGTCCACGAGTAGGTAGGCCGGTTTGAGGCGGTCTACGCTTACTGTGACTTTCTTACCCTTAACCAATATTTGGAAAGTCTTGTCCCTACGTTCGAGCACTTGATAGGGCCCTGTATAGGGTGGTTGTAGGGACCCTCTCGTTGCATCGTCTCTTAAGAAGACGTGACTCGACACCTGCAACTCCTTATGCACGAAGATCTTGTTCGTGTTGTGGCGAGCAGCGGGAGCGGGTCGGATCTTAGCCGCTATGTGTCTTAGGCGCGTCGTGAACTCCGAGATATCTGTGGTTTCGGGAGCTGTTGCCTGGAAGAATTCTCCCGGCAGACGTAGTGGCTCACCGTACACCAGTTCGGCCGACGACGATTGTAGGTCCTCTTTAAAAGAAGACCTAATGCCCAAGAGTACAAAGGGCAGGGACTCGACCCAATTGCCGTCAGCGTGGCACATTATCGCTGCCTTGAGCTGACGGTGGAACCGTTCCACCATGCCGTTGCACGCCGGATGGTAGGCGGTGGTTCGGCGATGTTTGAAGCCCACCACTTTTCCAAGGTATTGGAAAAGGGCGGACTCAAACTGGCGGCCACGGTCGGTAACGATGTCGGTTGGACACCCGAATCTGGAAATCCAAGAAACGAGTGCCTTACCGACCGTCTCCGCGGTGATGTCCACCATCGGAGTGACCTCGGGCCACCGAGTGAAGCGGTCCACCGCCGTCAAGCAGTAGCGGTAGCCCTGAGATGGTGGTAGGGGACCGACAATGTCCACGTGGATGAAAGCAAATCTTGCGCGTGGTAAGTCGAACGTGCCCAATGATGATGACACGTGGCGACCTACCTTTGCGCGTTGACACGCAAGGCACTTTTGTGACCACTCTCGACAGTCCTTGCGCATCCCAGGCCAGACAAACCGTTCGGCCACTAACTTGACGGTCGCTTTGGGACCTGGGTGGCTCAAACTGTGAAGGCTGTCAAAAAGTTGTTTCCGCAGTGATTGCGGTACAAAAGGCCTTGGTGACGGAGTGCTGACGTCACAATATAACTCCCGGCTGCTACCGGGAACCTTGAGCTTCTCCAGGCGAAGTGACGTTTCTCCCTCAAGGTACTGAAGGAGCTCTGGATCCGACGCTTGCGATTGCGCAAGCATTTCAATGTCGACTGGCATCTGTAATTCATCGACCCGTGACAATGTGTCAGCCACCACATTGTCGGTACCCTTGATGTACCGGATGTCGGTCGTGAACTGCGAGATGAAGTCCAGATGGCGAAATTGACGAGGCGAACAGTTGGCTTTCCGCTCATGGAAAGCGAAACTGAGCGGCTTGTGATCCGTGTAGACCACGAAGTGTCTGGCCTCCAACATGTGTCGGAAATACTTGATGGATTCGTATATGGCCAGCAATTCGCGGTCGTACGGCGAATATTTTTGCTGCGAAGGGCTCAGGTTACGTGAGAAAAACGCTAATGGCTGCCATTCGCCATTGATGAGCTGCTGCAATACTGCGCCTATGGCTAAGTCAGACGCATCTGTGACTAGTCCAAGTTGAGCATCGCAGTCTGGGTGAGCAAGTAATGCAGCGTTCGCAAGACTTTCTTTACACTGATTAAAGGCAAGAAGTGTGTCACCTGTAAGATCGACCGGCTGTGATCCCTTTGCCGAACCGCCAAGCAGGGCGTTTAATGGGGCCTGGATGGTCGCGGCGTGCGGTAAAAATCGCCTGTAGAAATTTACCATCCCCAGAAACCGCCTAAGCTGCTTGACAGTTTTCGGCGCGGGAAACTCCGTAATGGCCTGGACCTTGGATTCCAGAGGTTTCGTGCCGGACTCGGAGATGCGGTAGCCCAGGAAGTCCACCTGACTGGCACCGAAGACGCACTTCGAGGTGTTGACGAGGATGCCGTATGCCTGCATGCGGGTGAACAGCTCACGCAGGTGTGCTTCATGTTCATCCTCGCTGCGTGAGAACACCAAGAAGTCGTCCAGGTAGCAGTAGGTGAAGTCCAGGCCCCGCGTCATCTCGTCGACGAACCTCTGGAAGGTCTGACCTGCGTTCCGAAGGCCAAAGGTCATATACGGGAACTCAAACAGGCCAAAAGGTGTTGTAATAGCCGTTTTGGCAATGTCCTCCTCGTAGACCGGGATCTGGTTATAGGCTTTTACAAGGTCGATGGTGCTAAAGACTTTACATCCAGCTATACTATGGGCAAAGTCGTGGATGTGCCTAATTGGATAACGGTCGGGGACCGTCCGTGCATTGAGCGACCTATAATCACCACATGGCCTCCAACCGTTATCTTTCTTAGGCGCCAGATGGAGCGGTGAAGCCCACGGACTCTCGGAAGGACGCGCTGTGCCGTTGGAAAGCATGAGTTCGAATTCCGTCCTTGCTATCTTCAACTTGTCTGGGGCGAGTCGACGTGGGGTGCATGATACCGGTGGGCCGGGTGTGGTGCGTATATGGTGTACAGTGGTGTGTCTTGGAGTGGAAGGCTTACCTGACGGTCTCGTTATTTCGGGGAACTTACGGAGTAGCTCGTGGTACCGTGTGTCACCCGTTGCAACCTTAACAGAAAATACATTAGTATTCGCAATAATGGCATTTGATGATAAAGTCGTTGTGTTGTCTAGTAAGCGCCGGTTGCGGGTGTCAACCATTAAGTTAAAATGATTTAAAAAATCGACGCCAATTATGGGCTTTGTGACATCCGCAACCGTGAAACGCCACTGAAAATTCCTCCTTAAACCTAAATTTAAATTCAACTCCACATAACCGTAAGTATTAATAGTGGTGCCGTTTGCGGCACTTAATTTAAAATTACTAATCTGTCTGCGCTCGCGAAGAGCGGTATGTGGATATACACTTAGGTCACTACCGGTGTCAATAAGAAATTCTATATTTAATTTTTTATCTTTAACAAATAGACGACCGGTAGTGCCTTGGGTATTGTCGGCAGACATTAATGACTGGCCCATGCTGGCCGTGGATGGGGCAGCGGGCTTCTGCTTCTTCGCATGGGAAGCGGAGCGGCGGGCCCGTGGTGCAGGGCTGACGTCAGGCTGGCGTGGGGCATGCGTGTGCATGTCGATCTGCCGAGCCAGTTGTTGCACCATCTTATTAAGGTCCGCTATCTGGTCTGAGTCGGTGTCCATTGGAGTCACAGGGGCGGCAGGGGAGGGTGCGACCGCGCTGGGTGCAGCAATCTCCTGCAAGCGGTCCGCGAGATCCGCCAGTTGCTCCAGCGTGTCGGAGTGTAGGGTTGATAGCACTGCCTGCACTTGATGTGGCAAGCCATTGCGCCACGTGGTGCGGATGAGGTGATCGTGGGCAGGGGAATCCGCCAGGTCCCGCAGGTGCCGCAGGAACTGTGACGGCGTCCGGTCGCCAAGCGTCTCGTTGACAAGCAACTCCTCGATCCGCTTCGTGTTGTTTTTTGTCAATCGGCTAATCAGTTGCGTCTTTAAAAACTGATAGCGGTCCCGGGTCGGAGGGCTGATGATTATGTCCCTCACGACCTTCGCGTTCTTCATGTCGAGGTTAATTAAGACATGGGTGTACCTTATCGTGTCGGCTTGTATACCAAAATGCAAGAAGTGGCCCTCGAGGAGCGCAAACCATAGCTCCGGGTCGTCGGGGCAAAATGGTTGCACTCGCAAGGCCGTGGTGCTGGTCTCCGAAGTCGCGCCAGGGGGCGCAGTCGCCATGTTAGCGCGCCGCATGGTCGCGCGCCGCGTGGTCATGCGCCGCGAGGTTATGCGGGCCATGCCCGACCGGGCGTCGGCGAAGCACAAAAAGTCGCTATCACTTGCACTGTCACTATCGTCACTCATTGTCTCAGTGTTCAATAGGGGTCACCAGTTATGGAGATGGGTGTGAGTGGTGAGAAAGTCTTATGGTGTGTGCAGGAAAGGTGAAAACGCAATGACGCACAAGTCCACTTAAAATAAGAGTTTATTGCGCGGTCACAATAATACCTTAGGGTCCATAGCATGCACTAACACTAATTAAAACTAAACAATTGTCCACTCTTAAATCTACCATAATTAACAAAGAAGGAGAGAGAGAAACGATAGAAAGCGTCCTAGGCACTAAACTTAAACACTAAAAATAGTCTTTAAACACTAGGCACACAAGCGATAGTCTATATAGTTCGGAAGCACAAAATAGCAGTTCTAGGCACTAAAGCAAACACTACGCGGATATCGTAGTGGTTAGCCGGGCGTAACGAGCGACACAGGTACAGCGCGGGACGAGGGTTAGCCGACTGCCGAGCGGGCGCGGCCGGAGCGGTCAAGCCGCGAGCCAGTGAGGTATGAGACGGCGGGGGGCGACCGCTGGCGCGATGCGCGCGCGCAGACAATGGCGGCCGCGGCCGGCCGCTCGGCAGGACTCCAACACACACAGTGTCCCGGGTTTGAGTCCGGGGTGTGGTGTTGAGGAGTATGTGCGTGTCTGAATGTGTCGCTGCTTTGTGTATGTTATGTAAGTGTATGTATATGTATGTGTGTATGTATATAAATATAATTACATAACATTATATGTATGATGTGTTGTAGTGTATGTATGTTTGTAGTGTAATATAATAAATAGATTACATATACGTAACATATGAAATGTGGGTGAAGTGCCCACATCATCTGCGGTGTGGTGATGTGGGCACGTCGGGGTCACCACTTTGGCAAAGGGAGATCTCCCGCCAGGCTAGGTGATCATGCCTGGGGAGCGGCCGTGCTCCGACAGTTGATGTTCGGAACTTGTATATATGCAGGATTCTGAGAATGCTTCGATAGCGTGTTTCAGGATACTAGTAGCGCCATCTCTTGTTGAGTAGCGGGAGGTCGCCACAAGTTCTTCACACTTTTAATTTTATTTCATAATTGGTAGTACAGTTAAATTGTCGTCAACCCATTATTGTCCCACTGCTGGGCACGGATCTCCTCTCAGAATGAGAGAGTTATAAGCCATAGTCCACCGCTCTGGCCAAGTGCGAACTGGTGGTCTTCACACACCTCTGAGAACTTTTTTTTTAAAGAACTCTCGGGTGTGTAGGTCGATGTTTCCCTTCACCGAAAAGCAGTGATATTTTATTTCTATTTCTAATTTAAAAAAATCAGTGGTGCGTGCCTGGTTTTGAACCTCGGACCTCCCGATCGAGAGGGTGAGTTTCAACCATAAGGCTATCACTGCTCTAAACTGTCCTCTTAAATCAATCAGTAATAATAAAATATAATAATATAATGTATAATATAATAATATATGAACGCGGGTGAGAAGCGGCAACTCTCGCGTCGAACACCGCTGAGGTAACTTTACGTGACGTTGCACTGCCCGTAATATAATGTTTTTGTACTGAAATTTATGATCGTTGCTTATGAAATCAATCTCTATGTAGACTTGCATGGCGTAATAAATAAATAAATAAACTCTTTCTACACTCACAACGTGGATGCCATAGACACACATAAAGACGAACACATAAACCCAGAACATGAATCTAAATTCATCATTCAGATACTTGTCTGGCCGGGAGTCGAACCAGGAATCCACTATGTGTCAGACCGCCATGGTAACCGCCAATGAAATACCCGTTGGTTATTCAGAGATTTCCGGGTACGAATCTCAATCACAGTATAACTATTGAAATTAAATATCCGTTCTGGTTCTAAATATTTGTATTTGTTTTAATTATGTCCAAAACATCTACGGCACAAATCTTAGTAAATACAATTTATGAAATTGTATCTTAATACCTGTCAACCTACGAAGGTTCACAGTTATTTTATGTGTTTCCTAAATTAAACGAAAGCTTGCTAAACAGTATTACGCCACTAGGAAACATGACTCTCAACATTCTCACAGGCGCAAAATCGTGTATATTTTTTTCTATTTTCTTACTAGATGGCGTTAGCCCTTGAGAATCTAGAGTTTAAAATTTTCTTTATTATTTATATATATAATACGTGAAGCAAAAATTTGTGACGGATTTTTAAGTAATATGCCGCGGACGGATTAGTATGAAATTTTGCACGGTTATAGTGGACGTAGAGAAGGAGTGCAGAATGTTAATATTTTTTTCAAATAATGCATTTTTCATACATAAAATCAACTAAAAACACATTACACACACTGCCTTGCATTTGTCACAAACACATATGTACTTAGTAAATGAAAATGAAAAGACACAACGTCAAGAATGTCAGATGACATTTGATTTTTAATTTAAATAAAATTATGGTCGAATTTCGGCCGATGCTACGGGTGACTAGTTTATATAAATGTACCTGTATTAATAGGTAATTATACTTATCTTTAATATACTATGTTATGTCAATTTCTGAGTATTGTTAATAAGAGAGCTGAGGAGATACTTAGGTACACTTGTACACAGAATTGGAGACAATAAAAGTAAGGTGATTGTTACCATCTAATTTTTTCTACTGTGGTCGAAATCTTGTTAATATTAAATACTTTAAATCATGATATTTACGGAATTCTTTGTTTTCATGTTGTTTAAAAAACTTAGTAAAAAATTAGCACCATATTATTGCATGGATTGCGCCCTCATTGCGCACCAATTACTTATAAATACTTAACAATTACAGAATAACAATTTATTAAATCAATTCTAATATAAAACTAAATACCATTTATTTCCTATAATAATTAGTTATTATGTTTAAGGTGAATGTTTATTTATAATTACAAGGTGACGGTAAAACCTTCAAATGAGGGACGTGTTAAGGGCATAATTTATGAACACTTAAAGGATAACAATGTAAATAAAAGTGTGTCGTTAAAGTTCAGAGTTTGTTGTTGTTATTCTTTTTTTATTAACCTATTTTTATTTATTTATTTATTTACTTCTAACATACTACATCTAACATTACAGGATATCCTAATACGATAGAGTAGTGTATAAAAAGAATTATACAAACTAATTTGAAAGCTTTTAAATTACAATGCAATTACAAAATTATCTTATAAAGTATCAGAATTATTTAAATATCAAAGCAATAAATGTCATAGTCATCACTACTATATAAAATATGTCAAATATGTATATCAATAATAATATGGCAAAAAGTTAGTCAGTATAATAGAATAACAAGGTATAGTCAAGTGTTTATATTTTGTACCATTGCTGGGTATAGGTCTTCTTTCAGAATGAGAGGAAAACCATAGTCCAGGGCGCTGGCCAAGCGCGAATTGGTAGACTTCACGCACGTTTGAGAACTTATTTATTTTTTAATTGTATGTGTCTAAATACGTAAGCAAAGTTTTTAAATTGTATAGTTGCGCGTCAGCCAGTACCTTCATTTATATCTAGTCCACTAGCTTTTAAATTGATTCGAAACAAATTAAGTCCGCTCTTTTGTTTTTTTTTTCTTAATTTTAATGCGTATTGTTCGTTGTTGCGTGCTATACAATTAGCTATTCTGTGTGAGTTGCAAATGAACAAAATTATAATATTTATAAGAAATGAAATGAAATGTCTTTATTTTGTATAGGCCTACGGGGGCACTTACAAATTGTCAGTTACATTTTTTTCTTACACTACCACCACCCGAACACGACCTCAACGGAGAAGATCCGGCAAGAAACTCAGCGGGTTTGTCTTTTTGTTATTTATACCCATTTTTTTAAACTATAATTACAATCATGTTTTTTACATGGAAATGAAAGTTAGCTCCAGTATCTTGCCTTATGTCTTTACGACGATATGGGTCGCGTACCGTCTTAAAGACTCGACGGAGGGGTTGGCACAGCCACCCATCTTGTAGGAGCCCGTTGGAGGCAACGTGTTCAGAGGACTCCGGTTGTGTTCATTTTGAGATCCCGGAGTCATCTTTGTAGCGATGCGATAGCGACCTTTTGGGGATGTTGGTGTGGTAGATCCCACATACTCCTGCGTCGCTTCCACGGCTTCGGGTACTTTTTGGAAGTTTCCCCCTCGAGAACAAAAAAAAAGAGAGAACATTTGACCGATTAACTAAAGCTTGCATCATATTTTTGATATTTTTTTGGAATTTATCCGTCTAACACTAAAATTATAAATCTTTCATAATACCTAATCGTGTTTTGCCGTACTGCTTCTAATTCAAGGCAATCGTTGATTATTTTCCTTAACGTTTTGGTTTGCTAAAAACTGATCGCACCTTTCCTCATTTATATTCATCGTTACTTTAACATACCATTCTCCACATCATAAGGTTGTTTGAGAGAAAATGCTGTTTAGTTGAGAGAAATAGTTGTTTAGCGATATGACAACATTTTGCATTAATCTTTTTCTGCCTTTTGTGCATTTTGATTGGAAAAAGCGTAGGTATATTATTATTTATATACCATTCACCAAAATATAAAGTAACAGATGTTACCTTATAATACCAAAATATAAAGTAACTGTTTGATCTGGTGCCCACATTATCCTTCCTTTATCGCACCACTCGCCGACGGATGATTCCATCCGCATCAACTGGACCCGTGGCAATCCTTCACGGTTTGGTTGGCGCGCTCGTTCCTGCCGCGGACGTGCAAGATGTGGAATGAGCTTCCTCCTGAGGTATTCCCGGGGCGCTACGACATGAACTTTGACTTTCTTCAAGAAAGGTGTAAAAAGAGCTCTCCGCCAAAGCCGGCGATGCATTGGCGACTCCTCTGGTGTTGCAAATGTCCATAGGCGACGGTGACTGCTTTCCATCAGGTGGCCCGTCAGCCTTATCGTTAGGTCTTACTATAAAATAAAATGTATTTACCCTACAACAGCCTCTAAATAGGTTTATAATCAGTTCCATAAAATATTTATATGTACAATACATTCTTAATGAAAGAGACGCTACACAGTTACAAATTTTCTTTGATATCGCTTTGAATGTAGTGCATAAAGATGTGATGTTCTAGGTCGAACTGGTCATGATTAAAGATCGTGATTGCCTGAAGGTTTCGACGACAATCCTGGGACCATGGTCGCTGAGCGTAAATACTTACTATCACTTTTACATACACACGCACGCTTTCTACACTCATAGCCCCACAGTAGGATTTTCTCCTGTGTCGTGGGTACCATGGACATACATAAGACGAATACACAAACACCCAGACCCGAAACATGAATCTAAATTCATCATTTAGATACCTGCCTGACCGGGAATCGAATCCGGGACCCATTGCACGTCAGACAGGTGTGGTAACCGCTCCACCACACGGGTCGTCAACTCAACGTCAACTTTTACATATGATCGAAAAGCAATCATGATTGATTATAAGATATTTTGCTAGGTGTATGGTTCGATCGGGGAAGAATGAGCGCCACGCGTATTTTTAACAAGAAGACGTTTTTTGCGTTTCGGTGGAAAGTTGGAGTTATGGTTGCTAGCTCAATTTTAAATGAGGTGACCATATTAGTCCTTGTGTTTTGTGATTGACTTCAGATATACTTCCTACGGGCTACTCCCATGGCTGGCAGATACCACTGAACATGAAAAGAAGTGCATGCTTGTTTGCTACTTCAACCTTAGAAAAATAATAGTAATAAATTGTATGTTTAAATATTTTGTCATGAATGGCATGGCATGGATGAATGGCAGAAAATATTGTCCGTATGCATGAGGTTCTGTGAGCGAGAGGCATAACTGGTAGTGTTTATAATCAATGTAATTGGTGTAACTGTTTTAATTATCGTAAAACAAATAAATAAATAAATCTAGGCCTAATAAATTCTGTCCTTAACAAATTTTCCAAAAAGTCTAAATAAACAGCTAGGCCTAATAAATTCTGTCCCTGTAGTTCCGGGACCAGAATAGGGCTACGGTATCCTCGACCTGTCGTAAGACGCGACTAAAAGATGCTTCCGGAGTTGCGACTTCCGAAGGTGGGAGCTCGAACAGTTCGGCCAGGCGACCCCGGGAAGGACGGCGGTATGTGTGGATGCATACCGTCGTAAAGACTAAACGGAGCAGTAGCCCCAGCCGCTGGGAGGACCCCGGAGGTATCTTTGTGGCACCGAAGACCTTTAATTGGACTTAGGAGGAGGTCGGGTATCTTTAGAAAGTTTTCCTCTCCAGAACAAAAAAAATCTCGATGTTCTCACCTGTGTTTGTTCATATCAAAGTACAGTCACTCTACGCTTAATAACTTATCGTATTCAATGTTGCAAACGTATGTAATGTTTGGGCGCCGCTAATTGTCAGTCGGTAGACGCAACGCAAACATCCGCGTCTTCGCGACGTGCGACTGCGCTTCCTTCTCTTAAGATCTAGTCCGAGGATAAGTTACTTATTGATAACAAAAGTTGTTCATTGATAGAGAGTTCACACAGCGCTTCTTGAGGCTGTGTGAACTCTGATATTTTAGGCGATTGGATGTTTAATACATACATGAGTGTAAACCTTTTCTATTATATATCCATCTTTTGAAAGTCCACTGCTGGACATAGGCCTTCCCTAATCTGCGCCGCTTCGACCGATCCAGAGCCATCTGAATCCAGTGGTTACCCGCCGACTACTTCAGGTCATCAGTTCACTTGGTCGGGGGCGGACTACACCTCATTTTGCCTAAATGTGGCCTTTATTCTCTGAGGACTCTTCTACCCCATCGGTTGTCGGTCCTACGAACGATGTGGCCTGTCCATTGCCACTTCAGCTTAGTAATTCTGAGAGCTATGTCGGTAATTGTTATATATATGTAAAGATTAAGTGTACGCTTTTTTTTTTGGTACTAGAATTCCGGACAACATTGATCTGTTTCAATATCAATCCGTATAAGTTAACAATAACCATTTTGTTTGCATATTAAGTATTAGTGTCCAATAAAAATCAACACGTCCTTAGAAAATGTCAGTAGTAATTTTTAAATTACTGAAAGCCACTTGTTTATGTGAAGACAAGCTTTTTCCGGTACAACTCTAGAAATAAATTAGGAAAACTTAAGGTTAGCGGATAATCTTGGTTCTAAAACTGCTATAAGCTAAGCAGAAACAGGTTTAATATTATATGTTTATACTGTTTAAGTAAAGGAAATCTCAGAAACCCAAAAATATATTCAGTTGTCTGTTTGTTTTACACGAAATAATAATCATAAATGTTTGCTGTAAGGCAACAGTTCCAGTATATTACTGATTTGAATTAAAAAAAAATACAATTCGACAAGAAAAAAGTATTTCCACAGTAATATAAGTACGTTTAAAGCCTCTATTTATTTTATCGAATATTTTAATAGTAATGGATGGGGTGACAGATATACGAAGTGAATTTATTTTTATAAAAACAAACAATAATAGAAATTGAAAAGTTCTATACCATTTGTTTGCGACACTAAGTTTGTTTGCCGAGCATCCGCATGTGTACATAATTACATATACACGGTATGCCGCTGTTACAAACAAACGGACAATTGAACGTTCATGTATAAACAAGAAGCGAATTATGTACCTTTTTTCATACATTAGTGAGCTATAGGTTTAATTATTACCTCCTTTTTTATAGTGGGTAATCATGGATAGCCAGCCGCCCCAACCCATTATTATTACCTCCTAGGCTTTTGATATCAAATTATTATTTAGTCTTACAAAGAGAGGACACGCCTAAACATAACTACCGGTAAATATAGTAACTAATCTCCACCGTTAATGATTGTGACATGTGGATAATCAAACGAACGTACAAATATAATATAAATATCGGTACAGCGAAAAAACTTGTTTTAAATTTTACCTATGTTGCAATGTGGGGATTCGAGGTTAAGCTCACTAAGGTCTACATCTCAAATTGAACCAAAGTCAAAACCAATTTTTAATGAATTAAAATCAAACTTATACACAATAATATCAGTGTGCCAATTATTTATTACTTATCTATGAAATGATCAGTTTAATGGAGGTCGCACGTACATGTACGTAACACACATACTGTTTAATAGGTACACATGAATAGAAGAAAATAGTAGAAGAAAGATATCTCATCTAACTTTTTATCCAGGAAATAAATAGTTTCTGCTTCATAATAGCAAACAAGAATGCGTAAGGTAACGAAAAGGGATATTAAATTCTCGTTCTATTTAAATTAAGGAAATTTTGGGAAGGAAACAAATCCAAGAGCCAAATAGGAAGCATTTGGTTGTATAGTTTAATTATAATTTCCGCTTCTGCGATGGGATTTCTAAGGTAAACAAAAAATTACAGCGAGTAGTCTGTCAGGGCTGCGCGTGCGCCGGCTAGTCTACGCGACGTACGCAAGCGCATCGCGCGCCGGTAAACTACATCGATACTGTCATAAACACAATTGAAAAATAACAATCAAATAAAAAAAAAGATAAATCAAAATTAAAGAACTCTTAATACCCATGAGGTGATAAAGTGTGAACAAAAAAATGTCGGGTAAATCGAATAGTGGTAGTTTGGATGTTGATGCGCTGATGCGGGAGCTGGGCCAGTTCCGGCGGTTCCATCTCCTCAACTACCTGATGCTGGCGCTGGTGCCCTTCGCTGCTGCGGTGTACGCTGTCAACTACATCTTCCTGGCTGCTGATGTACCTTACAGGTTTTACATCTTTCCATTTCTCTGGTCTTTTTTTGGTTATAATCTTTCAACCCTACGTCCAACAATTCGCACTTGGCCAGCGCGATGGGCTATAGCCTATAACTGTCTCATTCCGAGAGAAGACCCGTGCCCAGCAGTGGGACAATAATGAGTTGACGACGACTCCTTCAACCTTACAGGTGTTTAATATCATCTTTCCATCCCTCTTCTTCTGTTGCTACTCTCTCTCTGGTGTACTTGATTTTAGACTAATATTAACGTGGAATTTATATATTTTAATATGTAACAGGTACTCATGAAATTGCGGATTTTTACTTTCTTTTTGCTGATATTTTGACCCAGTTGCATAGATCGTGAGCAGTTTGACCGTGTTGACAGTTGACAGTAGCGGAAAAAGAAATTAAAAAATCGCACATTGTAAGTGTACCTGATATATATTTTAAAATCTGGATACTTCTTGAAAATTTAGAAGATTATGGATTAGAAATAGGTAGACATTCTTTCTGAATATGTTATTTTAATTTTATTTTTTATGTATCAACTAATTTTTAATGTATTTAATATGTAGCTGCTCTCAGCATGCAGTTTACACCTATAATTGAGGTGACACTTAGTTTTAGTTTTAATTTGATATCTTAGCTATAAATTGTGTAAGTGTTCACTTTGTTGTGTGAATATTATTGTCTTGAGCGTATCGGTTACCTCATGTTTTTGTCCTTGTTAGAGTTATAAGTGATAATTAACTTATAAATCTGCTCATGCCTTTGAAGATGAGTTGCGTATCTAGGACTTAAATCTATTACTAGTTTTTGGTACGTTAATCGCGATTATTGATTTAGCTTACATGTTAAGTGGTACATTGTAACTGTTAAATAAACACTTTATATTCATACCGAATGCTGAATTTGTCTCGTGAGTCTCTCGAGTTAATTAAAAATATCCAGACACTTACATACATTCAGATTGAATTTATGTATTAAAATTTACAATATTAGATTATGGGAAGCTATATTTCCAATGCTCCTATCTTGGTTGCATTATGTATAAACCTTTTTTATATTAAAAAACGGTATTACTGAAGTTAGTGGGAATCAAAATATGTTGAAACTTTTAAACTCAAATTATGAGGTGAGACTATAAATAGTAATGTTAACATTATTCAAAACCGCGACGATAATTTTGTGCTCCTTGTGAAAAACGTCAGTTTGGGAAAAATCAGAGTTATACACGAAATTAGAATTTTCCCAAATTGAGGCACAATGCCAAAATTGATATAAAAACGACCAAGTGCGAGTCGGACTCGCGAAGAAGGGTTCCTTTAAAAAACTACAAAAAACATGTTTTTCTATGGTTTTTTTTTATTTTAATTTTATTATTTACTTTCACGGTTCATGTGCAATGTGATGCCTGGTGATAGAAAAACGGATAACGAAATAGCTTAGCAATAGAGCTCCGTTTTTACTTTTTTTTAATAAAGTACCCTAAAAGTAGTGATCAAAGTGTTTGAAGCGGTTTAGAATTTAAGGGAAAGTTTGAAATACGCAGAAAAATAAACAAGGCAAATTCCACTCCCATTACTAGACATCAAGTCCACAAATTCGCACTTGGCCAGTACGGTGGACTATGGCCTATAACTCTCTCATTCCGAGAAAAGACCCGTGCCCAGAAGTGGGACAATAATGGTGGTAGTCAAGTACAATTTCAAAACAATACCTGAGTATCTAAACAAAGTTTCACCATCTAAGTAGTGTTGTAGAAATTACCCAGTGTTTATTGGATTAGGAGGTCAGCGCGGCACTTCCTATGATCCTTTATGGGCACTTACGGTGCAGTTTCCTTTTGCAGAGCGCAATATATTAACAGGCCTTCAATGAGACTGGACAATAAAATATGTACGGGCTAATTTATACTTACTCGTCCAATTAAACTATTATTGTTTCAATAAACTTGTTACTAATACCATGATCTTTAAAAAAACTACGACCTTAAGTAGACCCTGTTACGAAAGAAAAACCCAGCTTAAACTAACTTAGAAGTTTGTGTTAAAGGAGTAACATGAGTATTACAATATATATTTTTCTAATGGTCTATTTATTAGCTTTCATTTAATACCCATATTGTTATTTTAATAAAAAATCGTCCCTGACTCCTTTTTCTCTGAACGCAGACGCCAGATACCTAAATCATTTTCAATTGATTTAGGTAGCCAATTTCATCAGTCAGTCACTCGGTCGATTCCAATAATATGCCATAATAATATGTTACAACCCATCAAGCCATTTGAGCTGTGCGCGTGCCAAATAAATAGTCATTTTTTTTAAGTGGTAGAACCAATGTAGTTCGACCGGGGAAGTACTACCGCCACACCTATCTCTAGCGTGAAGCAGTTCTTGCGTTTCGATGGAAGGGTGTGGATGCCGGCACAATTTTATATGAGGCGACCATCAAAGTCGGTAGTAGCAACCCATCTGTGATTGACTTCAGATAGAACCCATGTTCTATTTGAAGTTGCTTACATGGGCGACAGTGACCACTTACCATCAGGTGGATTGCATCTTTGTTTGCTACTTCAATCAGTTAAAATAGGACGTACTCGTACATACACACATACAGGCGTTAGAAAAGTAGTACTACCTTCTTTTGACAGAGTCCAATAAAAATAAACTGAGTTACTTTTTTTTTTTTATTTTTCCTACCTATTTCGGTAGGATAGCGTAATTTCGATTAAGACAATTTAGAAAAACTACCTAAAATGTCTACTTACATGAAATTTATTTTAACTATAAATAAAAAGTAGGTATGCAGATAAAGACTGACACTAATAAATGTGGAAATTGTTGATTGTTTTTATTTTTAACCGACTTCTTGTCATACAGCGGGTTGATAATTATTTAGCCCAATAGATTATTCCGTTTCAATTTTAAGAATAATTTCTACTAAATAAAATTACATTACTATTTGCCCCGAAATATCGTTATCTTATCCCGAATATAGGAACAGATTGTAAATAAAATTAATTTGCGAAATAGTACTTGCTAATATGAAAAATAAACAACTTATTTTTTTTATATATTAATTTGGCATTTTGTTTCTTTTTAAATTTAAGTTATTATTTTGTATATACTAATTATGTTAATTTATATTATATTAATTTAATTTTAATTATTTAATATTCAAATTGATAAATTATATATTTTGGATACACAAAAATATTCTATATCTACTATAACTACTCTTGTATTATAATTTATGTATAAAGTAGATTAGATGTTCTTAAATTACATTGCTATTGTCATCGATTTTGTATAAAATTTGCGTAACAAAGAGCTCAGTTGATCAAATATTGACATTCTTTGCTGTGACCATCAAGCCTGATTGTATTGCGCCTATATTACATCGCTTCCTTATTTCAATTATTTTGGATCTACTTTGTAAAATAAAATATAGGTTTAACAGTTCCTAAATAAATGAAGATCGGCGAAGCGTGAGGACGTCCACTTCTATTTCCTGTCAAAGGAATTGTTTCCGCAATCACAGAACTCTCGATATTTTGATTGTCACTAAGAATACGAAACATCAATATCACTACAGAGTATAAAAATATACGTGACGAATAGATAACCTCTTTCCTTTGGGAAGTCGGTTAAAAACAAAGTCGCTTCCCAGTGTCGATCCCTATATATGCTTAGATCTTTAAAACTACGCCACGGATTTTAATGCAGTTTTGTTTAATAGATAGGATTATGTTCGTTATATTGCAAATAAATTCGCACCGAATCAAGTAGAGGTATGATAATCTAGGCAATATTTATTGTTTTAAAATGTTCTGTGTGGCACATCTTGATGATGTCAATCGGTTGATAAGGTGTTGTGACAATATTCTGTCTTAGTAAAAATCTGTACTTTGTTGAGGGATTTTTACTACACTAAATTCCTTCGGATGCCTTCCTCGAGCCCTCGAGGTTGCCCTCTACGTGGAGGACTCCAACACCACCAGAGTCCTCTGAGCGCGTCGCCGTTGTCCAAGGCCAAAATTCGGTTTAATTTGTATCTTTACTCGATTGCGCCAGAAGGAGAGTAAACATTTTTCGGTCGTATTTATGAGTGACGATTTCTTTGGCTCGCTGACATCCCAATCAGCTTGATGGATTGTACCATATGACGTGTAATTGGCATCAACTTAGCTGTCAAGGTGACATAAATATAAATTAAAAAGGGGCCTGCGAATTTAAATTTTATACATTTCTTGATTGCACCTACTACATATTTTTTTCAGTTTAAGCAGTCGTGACTTTTATTGAGAGCTGGGTTGGCCTAATGGTTGAAACTTGCCCTCTCAATCTGGAGGTTCGAGGTTCAAACCCAGGCAAGCACCACTGATTTTTCTAAGATTATGTGCGTATTAGAAATTAATTATCACTGCTTTTCGGTGAAGGAAAATATCGTGAGGAAACCTACACACCCTAGAGTTCTAAAAAAAAATTGTCGGAGGTGTGTGAAGTCCATCAATTCGCACTTGGCCAGCGCGGTGGTCTAAGGCCTAAACTCTCTCATTCTGAGAGAAGACCCGTGCCCAGCAGTGGGATAATAATGGCTTGACGACGACCTTTGTTCTTGTAATTATTTAACTGTATGCGGTATATAAAAGCGATCTGTTTGGTTCGTACATATTTATATGCTGTTTCCTCTGGCTTCATGCTATTTACTATCCTCTAAGTGTTTTAAGTTAGAAAAGATGTGTTTGTTGGCATGTATAACGCAGTTAGTTAACCATATTAATTACTTATGCCATTATTTTATATGATATGTGTGTAGCAACCAATACTACTGTGGATTTTACATCAACCATGGTTGGCTTAAAGAGTCACCTGTGATTATCTATTATAATATTAATAAATAATACTGAATTTCGTCAGATCATATATTATTATGTTGACGTCAAAGCTTAAGTGTTAAATTCCGTTGGTAACAGTAAGTAATGGTCTAGATGACCATGAAAGATTTCTTCATACTGTGCTCGATATTAACATATAATACTGACTGTTAATGAAAACTGATTTAATAGTAGAGTCAGTGTATATTACACTGTTACACAATACATTAGAATTATAGCATAATTGTTAACTCGCTATATAATTTCATTTTTCTTGTAATTTTACGAATTAATTTTAATTAACTTACATACTTTATAGATAAAACAAACAATTTTAGGTACATAATATACAAAATAAATTATTAAAAATAAATAAAATATTTCTTTATATTAATTAAATAAAAGAAAAATACAAATTTTATTAAATAAAATTTATAAAAAATTATGAATATAAAATAATAAATAAAATTTATAAAAATTAGTTATTTAATTATAAATATTAGTTTATACGTATGATATTTTATTGTTTTGTCCTCATAGCGTTAATTTTTATAAGGACTATAAATCATTATTAAAAATACCAGAATTAGGTATCATTGTTTTTATACCTGCAGTTTTCTGTCTGTTGTTAAAAATGTGTTTTGGGGTTGCGGCCGGTAAGAGTGGGAGCTTGATCCCTCCGGCCAGCGACTCTTAAAGCATACGGCATGTGTGGTAACGTCTTGTCGTAAGCACACGTAGGTTTGGAAGAGAGTAATTGATCTCTCGGACAGTGTCCTATAGGGGCAATCCGCTCAGAGGACTCCGGGATCTCCATTGGAGATCCCGGCGACCTGTATGTTGCGCCGAGTAAGGCTATAAGGCTACCGGAAGAGTTTCAGTGTGGTAAATATCCCACATCACCCAGCCAAAATCTTAAATGTTTACCGGTTTCCCCTTCTGTCAACAAACAAGTGTGTGTGTACGAAGTACACATGTCATAAGTGAAATTTCTTTGGCCACCAACAAAATTTATTTGCATTAACCAATGAAAAACGTCCCGCGTGTTCGGGTCGCGTGTATAAAAATTTTACCCTCATGCGCAAAGAATATTCACTTTAAAAATATATTATTGCCTTATACATCTTGAATATAAAGAATTCTCATTTAAAATTGTGTACCATTGGCGAAATTCCTGGTATTAATTAATTTATATCTAGTGTGGATATGTGTACTATTGAACATTATTAATTATACACCTTTTCTTCACGATTTTATACTTATCGGAAACCTCATGTAATTAGGTCTGTAATCAAGATATTTTTTTTATAAAGTATGATTTTTTTGTATTTGTAAGGTGAGAGATATCAGTTGTATTTCACCTTTTTATTAATAACTAGCTGTTGCCCGCGACTTCGTCCGCGTTTCCGTTGTTTTTCGTAAAAAAAGAGTAGCCTATGTCTTTCCTCACGGTTCAGTGGTTTTGATGTAACAGACAGATTAACTTTCGTATTTTAGTAGGGAAATATAATATGTCAATACTGTTGAAAAATATCGCAATACGGAACCGCACAATATTATAATAGTTAATAGCTTTGCCCGCGACTCCGCCAGCGAGTAACTCCTTGTGTGTTATTGAGTTAATGTATTGGTAATATTGTTTAGATCACGTTCACATGAGGCTTAAGAACCTTTTTTATTTTTGTTTTCGAGGGGGAAACCTTCAAAAGGTACCCGACGCCGTGGGAGCGACGCAGAGTTATGTGGAATTTTTACCGCACTAAAACCCCCCCGGTGGCCGTCTTCGGTGCTATAAAGAGGACTCGGGCTCCTCCCAGATGTGCGGATGGGCCCACCACCCAATCTAGTCTTTACGGCGGTATGCGACCACACATATCGCCATCTTCCCGGTATCGCCTGGCTGGACGGTTCAAGCTCCCACTCTAGCCGCCCGCAACCCCGGAAGCCCCTTTTAGTCGCCTCTTACGACAGGCAGGGATACCGTAGCCCTATTCTGATCCTGCCGAAGGCTTAACTTATATAACGAAAATACTTCAATGCAAAGCTTCCGGGTAAACTATGTTGAATGTTGATCCATCCGGCACGTGAACGTAAAGATTTTTGGAACTACTGACCCGGGAAAGAGCGACGTACAACTGACCATGCGAGAAACAACTGACACCGAGATCTACTCCAGCAACACGAAAAGTCTGCCCTTGAGCCTTATTAATTGTCATTGCATAACACACCGATACTGGGAATTGCGTTCTTTTAAATTGGAATGGAAAATTATTAGGTACTAAGGGAATTCTGGGAATAAAGACGGTTTCTCCTGCACCGCAACCTGTTAAAATTTGAGCCTCGATTATATTTTGTTGCAACCGGGTTACTTTTAGCCGAGTTCCATTGCAAAGTTGTGGTGGTCTTAAATTTCGGAGCAGAATAATCGGAATGCCAATTTTTAAACAAATTTCATGAGAAGGAAGTCCGGGCATATTTAAAGAATTTAAAAATTCTATCGGGTAGTTAGTGGCGTCTTGTTCATCGACCATTCTATTTATTGAACTATAAACTTTGCTTTCCCCTTGTATATTCGACAGTATTTTATTATTAATCTCAAATGCCTGGTCATTGCGAGGAGTTAAGATGGATCTTTCGCATAGCCAAGAATTGTCCCTATTTAATATATTTGTTACGTCACCGTAAACCGACGATATAAGATGTAGTTGGGATTGCACTATACAACATAACTCAGGCGTCAGAATAACTTTTCCTCGGTGTAGTTGTGGATAGGTACCTTCGCCAATCTTTAACAGTGTATCAGAAAATTGACGATCATCCGGGTTATCTCCAGTTCTCACTCGCATGTTTATAGTTAAATGCACCGATTGTATATCACGCCACAAATAAGAACTTTTCAGGCAAGCCCTAACCTCATCAGCTCGGGTTCCGCGTGGTATTACCGGTAAAGTTGGTCGAAAATCACCACAAAATAAAACCGTGATACCGCCCATTGGTCGATCATTTTGTCTTATCTATACTTATAATAAAGTTGTAGAGAGGTCAATTCTGTACATGAAATATTTTTCCAAAATATTTCATGTACTCACTTCACTCTTCACTCTTCACTGTTCACTGTTCACTGTTCACTGTTCACTGTTCACTGTTCACTGTTCACTGTTCATTTTTCATTTTTCATTTTTCATTTTTCATTTTTCATTTTTCATTTTCTTTTTCACTTTTCATTTTTCCTTTTTCATTTTTCATTTTCTTTTTCATTTTTCATTTTTCATTTTTCATTTTCCTTTTTTCATTTTTCGTTTTTCATTTTTCATTTTTCATTTTTCATTTTTCATTTTTAAAAATCTCATTTTTCATTTTTCATTTCTCATTTTTCATTTTTCATTTTTCATTTCTCATTTTTCATTTTTCATTTTTCATTTTTCATTTTTCATTTTTCATTTTTCATTTTTCATTTTTCATTTTTCATTTTTCATTTTTCATTTTTCATTTTTCATTTTTCATTTTTCATTTTTCATTTTTCATTTTTCATTTTTCATTTTTCATTTTTCATTTTTCATTTTTCATTTTTCATTTTTCATTTTTCATTTTTCATTTTTCATTTTTCATTTTTCATTTTTCATTTTTCATTTTTCATTTTTCATTTTTCATTTTTCATTTTCCATTTTTCATTTTTCATTTTTCATTTATCTTATTTCATTTTTCATTTTCATTTATCATTTTTCATTTTTCATTTTCATGTTCATTTTCGTACAGATAGATGACTGAGTTATAAACGTAAGAGTAGACAAATATAATCAGAAAGCTTTGAACTGCTAAGCTATCGGGAGTTACACGTGTTATTGTGAGTCAACCATAAAAGATAGACATATGCTGTCGTAGGATATTTTTTAGATAATTTTAAGGAAAATATTTCCCTCATACATGATTTCTGTGTAGCCTTAACCATTAAGGTTGCACACGCGACAGAAGCTTAAAAAAGTAACTTCTCCCGTTTTCCCAACATTTCCCTTTACTGCTCTGCTCCTATTGATTGTAGCGGGATGAAAAGTATACTATAACCAGCCCAGGAGTATAAAGAATAATCGTACCAAGTTTCGTTAAAATCCACTGAGTAGTTTTTGTTTCTATAACGGTTATACAGACAGACAGACAGACAGACAGACAGACAGACAGACAGACAGACAGACAAAAATTTTACTGATTGCATTTTTGGCATCAGTATCGATCCCTAATCACGCCCTGATAGTTATTTTGGAAAAATATTTCATGTACAGAATTGACCTCTCTACAACTTTATTATAAGTATAGATATTTATTGTTTTTATAGTTTTTCCGAGGTTTGGTAGACCGAAATATTAACAAATAGGTACAGCCTCTTGTAAAGCATAAATATTTAAGTTTTTTGACCACTTTTTGTGTTCCTGCAATTTTGAGTAGATCCCAAAACTAATATTGTATTATGCAATTCATCATCTTCAAATTTGTTTTTATTTATTTATTTATTTATTTATTTATTTTGATCACCAACATAGTTTACACCAAATAAAATATAAAAATAACAGAATTATACTATACGGAAAAGCTAAGTGCAACTACATTTATTTGATTTGTTTTGACTGATTTGAAGTCATTTAATTGTTATTTCCCGGAGGAGCTTTTTTTCCCGGTGCTTGTCGTCCTCCATGGTTCGCTTTTTCCACTCAAGAACATGTCAGTTGTAAAAAAGCTTTCTCCTGAGGTATTCCCGGAGCATTATGACATGGAGCTCTTAAAAAGGATGCAAAAACAGCTCTCCACAACGCCAGCGGTGCATTGGCGAGATTGTGCTTAGGTCCATGGGCGATGGTGCTTGCTTTCTATCAGGTAACCAGTCTGAGTTATCGTCAGAATTGTTTTCTTTCCTAGGTTTGTTGTTTATGATACTACTACATAGTTACGAATCTATGAGTTTGTAAAAACCTTTAATTAGCATTATATTTTGTTTATGAAACTTGATTAATTAAAATATGTTTACCATTGTTTAAATTGTTATGGTCGTTAAGACGGAACTTCAGCAAACTAATGACAGCACAGTGTTGTGTGTTTTGCGGTCGCCGGTGTATTTTCCTTCACTATTTTTGTTTAACTTCGCAAGTACTCTCCACTTCGCGGTACAAACCGAAAAGGATTGTCATGGCCAATAATAAGATAATAGATGAGTACGATTGAAAAATACATACTTTGTGTATATTGGAATAGACACATGAGTTTAATAACATTACGTGCAATAATGTTATTGTATGTCTACTTATTTCGGTCCCACTGCTGTTAACGGCGTCATCTGAGGTAAAATTAGGTGTTAATCCATACTATACTAATATTGTAAAGATGAAAGTGTGTTTGTTTGTTCCTCTTTCACGTCGCCACATAAGTATTATATGTTATGGTTTATATGCTGGGAGATAGGAGGATGGCGTAGGCTACTTTTCCCATGAGAATAACGATGTTTTGTTAGTTGATACATATTAGTTCCAGACTTTGTAGATGGCGTTAGTAAAATTCACTTGCAAGTTCTGAATTATGCTATCAAATGTTAATGTTAATTCCCTTTGACATATCTTGGTTTTCTCGAAAAGTTTTCCTTCGCTATTGAATCAAGTTATAATTCATATCTAATACACCTTATTACCGTATAACCGTATTGTTAATGCATAGGTTTAAACCTTGGATCCCCAGATTGAGAGGCTACATTTAAGTCTCTAGGTTATATCTTTTTGTTACTACCCAGACAGGATTAAGTAATAAATTGCGGGAGTCATTTTGTAATATCTTGTTTCTAATTGAATAATGAAATAATCCTAAAAGTCGCCTACTATTGGCCATTTCCTTTAACTCTGATATAAGATAATTAATCTTATTGCATATTGCTTACTATTATGGCCTACGCTTTATTTTCTAGCACAATCTGAAGTAATTATTTCCCTGAGCTTATAATATTGTATAATTACTGCTTAATTTGTTCAGGACAATTCATATCTAGAAATAACAAATATAATTATTATACGTACTCGGGCATAAGTCAGGGATCGAATCTAGGTCCTCTAGAATTTTTATTATTTGTAAATGACTTGCCGAATGTGGTCACGACGGCTAGGTGTCTGTTATTTGCAGACGACCTTAAACTGTTCTTTGAAATCGGACAACACACAGACTGCCAACTCTTACAAGAGGATATCAACAACGTTTTGATGTGGAGTAGGCAAAACAAAATAATACTCAACGAAAGCAAGTGCTCTGTAATGTCGTTCACTCGGAAACAAACTCCAATCACATATCCATATATGTTAGGTAATCAAGAATTAACGCGACTTACCTCCGTCAAAGACTTAGGTGTCTTGATGAGAACGTCCTTAGTTTTCGCGACCAAATAACTGCGGTATGCAAAAAGGCCTACAGAGTGTTGGGGTTTGTTTTACGTCAGACACAGGTGATTGACAGTATTGCTGCAACAAAGTTATTATATAACAGCTTGGTTCGAAGCATACTGGAGAGTAACGCAGTTATCTGGAGTCCACATGAAGAAAAATACAAACTCATGCTGGAAAAACTCCAAAACAAATTTATTCGATTACTGTATTACCGGCAGTATGGATATCATGTTGGTTATCCCTACATCTACCCCAGCCAGTTTTTGTTGGGCATGGTAGGCTATAATACTCTTGAGCTGCGTCGTACCGTCGCATTACTAGACTATATCGTACAAATTATTAGGGGTGAGCTGCATAATCCCTCAGTTCTTGAACTGATCGCGCTGAACGTTCCTGACGACTATATATCGTCGCGGCGAAGGAAACTGTTCGCGATACCTAGGTGTAGGCTTATGCTTGTGACGGAGTCTCCTTTAAATAAATCAATGACACTGCTTAACAGCTTGGTGGCTAGGAACCAGAGTATAGATGTGTTTTGGACGCCAAAGCTGTACTTCGCAGGACGGCATTTGATCACTTTGCGAAGCTAGGCAAATGAATTAGATTAAGTCTGTAATGTTTGCCTTAGCATGTAATCAGTAAATAAATAAATAAAAAAATAAATAATTTTAAAAAATGCTATCCTCTCTTGGCGTCTTTATAGAATTCGTTTTTAGAACAGAAGTTTAAAATCTATAGATCAAGTTAAATCTTAGTATTAAAACGTGAAGCAAACATTTCTGAATCCTTTTTTACGAATACTGCACACACAGATGATTTAGCATTTCATGTAGAGACTCCTTCTCTGAGCAACGTGATAATAATATTTGTACACAATATGTGTTGAAATATTTCCATTTACTTACATTTACACGGTGGTAGAACCAGTGCAGTTCGACCGGGGAAGTACCACCGCCACACCTATTTCTAGCGTGAAGCATTTCTTGCGTTTCGATAGAAGGGTGTGGTTGCCGGCACACTTTCACATGAGGCGACCATCATAGTCCTCGGAAGCAGCAACGCATCTGTGATTGACTTCAGATAGAATTCATGTTCTGTATGAAGTTGATTACAGATGTCTATGGGCGGCAGTGCCCACTTACCATCAGGTGGACTGCATGCTCGTTTGCTACTTCAGTCTGATAAAAAAAAAAAAAAACTTTAATTTTAATATAATGCATATATTGTTTATAGTTCTGACAATGTAAAACACATATTATACGAGGTCTATGTTAAAAACGTGTTTTTGCTTTAATTGCAATTAGTTAATTAAGCAGCATTTATCTTATATTAGGTGTAAAATTAATTATCAATTAGTTAATGTACAGACGGAAACTAGATGAAGAACAACTACTACTATTTCGTTTAAGATTCATCTGAAAAAAATCACAGTCACAAAAAGTTTTAGTGAAGCACAAGGAAAACTCTGTTTATGAGTATGCAGTCTCTTTTATATTTATTTTAATTGTCATGTACGAATATAACACTAAGAGCAAATCTCAACAAATAAATATAAATATTTTTGAGTGACTTAATCAATTCGACCGCAGAACTGCTTCTACTTAATGCACGTAATTCCGTCGGCGCAGGAAGTCACTTGTTGGACGTCTAAATACCCAGCAATTTAGCGGCATTACTCCGTAATTCTGGTCACCAGCCACTCCTGATTGGGACTGTTGCTAACGTAATAGCTGTAATTGCATCAATCTAATATATAACTAAACTACACAAAAGTGCAGTGTGTAAGTAAATAAATAAATGAACGTTTTCTACATTCATAGCTCCACATTATGATTTTCTCCTGTGGTGTGATTGCCACAGACATACAGAGAGAATACGTAGACATCCAGACCCAGAACTAGAAGCAAATTCATCATTCGGATATCCATCTGTTACTGGATCGAACCCGACACCCACTACGTTTCCTGATCGGTATGCTAACCGCTCCGCCACGTGGTTCGTCAGTGTGATTATATCATTTTGTTATTGCAAGTTCGTTAATTTAACCTGAGACTAAATTGGACGTTTGATAGTTAGTAATACCTAGTAACAATGTTCTTAACTCCATTAACTGAACTATGTAGATGGTGTAGTCGTCACATTGTCATTAATAAGTCGTTTGTTGGCCATAATCTATGTGGGACACCTTAGAAACAAATAGATTATTTACGAGGTTGTGAGTTCAAGCATAACTTAGTATCTTGGAATGTCGTTAACTTTACATGTTTTTCCTTTGAACGTATTTTAAAAACCATTAACCGTAGAGTCAACTTACACTAATGACTTTCTGATTTTGCGGAAACAGGTGTTCGCGGGAGGAGTGCTAGGCTGGGTAACCTCCTCGTGGTGCACTCTGGGCATCGCTCAGTAACTTCTTGATCCGTCGACCAGTTACTGAGCGATGGCGGATAACCTGGCGAGTAGGCGTCTCTCCACGTGTGCTCTGTTCTAACAGAGGACGCTGTGGAGGGGGCTAGGGCGGGCTCGACGTGTACTAACCGACCGTTGGGCAGGCAATTCCAGCCACCGTCGCATCAAATCGTAATCCCATCCGAGGTGTCGTGGATCATGTCTCGCGGCCTCGGGTGTGGACCGAGGGTCTTGCCTTAACCGGCCGGACCGCGAGGAAGAAATCCTCTATAAAAAATCACCCCAAGCTCAAGCGGAGGCGCACCGTGAGGAGCTGCGTGGCTGACGGGTAGGTCAGTCATTAGTGTGACCCCCGTCACTGGTACCTGCCGACTCCGGTGACGGGTTACACTTAGGCTTATCCGGGTAAGGAGTCACTGCCCGGATGGACCGATGTATTTACTTCCAGACTCGTGGGACTAAAAATGAATGATTCTAAAAACCCCAAAAAAATAAATAAAGATGAGGAGACGAAGAGAGAGGAAGGAGAGCGTAAGGAGGTAGAGGCAACCCAGCGAAGACTGACGAGGAGCAGAGTTAGACGAGGGATCTCATCTGCTGCCTCATCTGATGTAGAGTCGGACTGCTCCCTCATGTCAGCAATGTCGGATCTGTCCAGGGCCACTTCAGTGGCTTCAAGGAAGAGGCTGCCCTCGGCTATGGGCAGCAGTGACGAGCGGCCGGCGAAAAAGTCCACCAAGTCGCTATCGGTAAGGGACAACGACGGGTTTCTGGACCCGAGCGTTCCGCGCTCTAAGGTCTCGCAACGGACGACGGTTGCTCAGCTAAAGAGTGAAAATGACCAGCTGCGGTCCCAGCTCTCCGAGCTTAACCGTAAGATGGAGTCCCTAACGGCGGAGCTCTCGCAACTCCGGGCTCAAAAACAGGGAGAACCTGCTCAAGAGGCCCAGGACTCCGTCAATGCTGTGTCGGAGCCTCGAAGCACCGAAGAGATTCTGATGGTGAGGTTCGCGAAGCTTATAGAGGAAAAGCTTGGCGCTTTCAAAGCGGAGCTCTTCCCTGACAGGTCGATAAGGCCTCCATTGGGGCAGAAGTTAACACCCTCTGGGCTCGCGACGACTTTGCAGCCGAAAGGCAACAAGAAGTCGGCGCCCTCTCGAGCTCCAGCACCAGTGCCAAAGCTGCGTGGCGTGCAAGAGGAGAGCTGGAGCGTAGTGGTGAGCCGAAAGGCTCGGGCTAAAGCCCGTAAAGCCGCTGCTCAACCGCTACCGACCTCCACTCGAGGACCAGTAGCGAGCCAGGCCAACAAAAATCTGGAGCCCCAGGCCCGGAAGGCGGCCAAGAAAAAGAAAAAGAGGAATACTAAAAAGAAATCCCGGCTCCCTAAAGTGCCGAAAACCGCGGCGGTAACGATCACCGTCCCGCAGGAGGGTGGCGTAACATACGCCCAGGCGATGAAGGCCGCCAAGGAGCGCATAAAACTGTCGGACCTAGGCATCGCCGACGTTCGGCAGAAGCGCGCGCTCAATGGAGGACTCCTGCTGGAAATCACCGGAGAAGAGTGTGCCGTCAAGGCTAACGCGCTGGCCAGTGAGCTCCAGGGGGTGCTAGGCGAGATGGGCGTCAAGGTAGCCCGGCCTACGAAGACGGCAGAGGCCAGGGTCATGGACCTTGACGACTCAGTCGAGCCTAACGACGTCGCTGAGGCAATCGCCGCCGCCTGTGGGTGCTCCGCTGCGGAGGTCAAGGTTGGACCCATAAGGAGGGCGTCTTCGCGGTTGGGAACGGCCTGGATCCGCTGCCCTGTGGCAGCGCTTAGAAAGCTGGCTGACGACGCTCGGGTCCGAGTAGGCTGGGTGTCTGCCAGGGTGATGATGCTCAGTCCCAGACCTCTGCAATGTTACAGGTGTCTGGAGCTGGGACACGCCAGGCCTCATTGCAAGAGTCCGGTGGACCGTAGTGCCCTGTGTTACGTATGTGGCGAGCCCAATCACAAGGCCAACCAATGCGTAGCACAGACGCCTAAATGCGTGGTGTGCGATGCGCTTGGTCGGCGGTCTGACCACCGGCTGGGCAGTAGTAAGTGCACACCGCCGAAGAAACGCGGCCGGGGGGAAACCGAGCGGGTTGGCACCGGATCGGCTCGAGCGAATGGGCCTGCGCGGGCTTCGGCCAGCGCGTCGTCCCATCGCCCACTCATGGAAATGATGGAAACAAATAATGTCTAGTTCTCCATCATTTAAAATCATCCAGGGAAATCTCAACCACTGTCGCGGGGCACAGGACTTACTACTGCAGACTGTTGCAGAGCATTCTGTCTCCTTGGCAGTGGTTGCAGAGCCCTACAACGTCCCCGACCATCCGCGTTGGTTCGGGGACGTTGACCGGTCCGTGGCGATCTACTGGGGAGGCGGCAACGGGGAACCCCCTTGCTCCAAACTACACGCGGAACCAGGTTTGGTTGCGGTGGAGTGGGGCCCCGTAGCGGTTTTGGGCTGCTACGTCTCCCCAAACTGCAGTCTGCCGGTCTTCGAGAGATTCCTCGACAAGGTGGATAGCTGCATTCGCGGTTGCTTCCCTCGGCCGGTGTTCGTCCTGGGCGACTTTAACGCCCATTCGAGGGCCTGGGGAAGCCGCCGCGACAATGTCAGAGGAAATACCGTCCTGGAATGGGCGGCGGGTCTGGACCTACGGCTTTTGAACCGTGGGGCCGTCAGCACTTGCGTGCGTTGGCAGGGGGAGTCGATCGTGGATCTTTCATGGGCGACTCCATCTGCCGCGCGTTGTGTGACCGGCTGGAGAGTGGCGGAGGAACTGGTGACTCTATCAGACCACCGCCACATCTCCATCGACCTGGTACTCGATACCCCGGGTCGGGTCGGTCATCTAAACGACGGCCCTTTCCGACGTTGGGCAGTTAAGCGCCTCGATCGGGACATGTTTCTCGCTGCTGCTCACGTCGTGGAATGGACCAGACCTGCTGAGCATACCAACCTGCTCAGCCCTCAGGAGGAGACCGCCAGACTGCAGTCTGATTTGACGACGGTATGCGACATAGCCATGCCGCGGGTTAGATCTGTCCGCAGTGGTTCGACCTATTGGTGGTCGGAACACATCGCCCGACTGCGAGCGTCATGTGTGCGCTCCCGGCGCCTCTACACTCGGTCCCGCAGACGTAGAACTGCCGGGGCCGAGGAGATAGAGGAGCGGTACCGCGAGTACAGGCACGCTACCATGGCGCTCCAGGCGGCGATTGCGGACAGCAAGGCCGGCAAGTGGAAGGAACTGCTGGAGGGGCTCGACAGAGACCCGTGGGGACGGCCATATAGAATGGTTATGGGGAAGTTGCGCCCGTGGGTGCCCCCACTGACGGAGACCCTTGACCCCGTCTTCGTCTCGACAGTGGTGGGCTCCCTATTTCCCGGAACTCTGGACAGCCCCAGTGTCCTGACACAAACGCCGAGCCAGGCGGAATGGTCTGATGAGCTGGCCGTTACGGAGGCAGAGATGGAGTGCGCAGTCAAGCGCCTGGCGGAACGCAATACCGCCCCGGGTCCCGACGGAATTCCAGGTCGAGCCTGGGTGCTGGCGTTGACGATCCTTGGGGCGAGACTGCAGCGTTTGTTTACCACCTGCCTCCATCGCGGCCACTTTCCCGCGGCATGGAAGAGGGCAAAACTGGTGCTCCTGCATAAAGTGGGTCGTCCAGCAGATTCACCAGGAGCATACAGGCCTATATGTCTGCTAAACGAGGCTGGCAAGCTTCTGGAGCGGGTCATTGCCACCCGCGTCAGCAGACACCTGGCGAGTAGTGGTCCGGACCTGTCCGACAATCAGTTCGGCTTCAGACGGCAGCGCTCCACCGTGGATGCAATCCTACGTGTCCGAGCGCTCACAGAGCAGGCCGTCTCTCGGGGCAGAGTAGTTTTGGCTATAAGCCTTGACATAGTTAACGCATTTAACTCTCTGCCCTGGGACGCGATAAAGGCGGCACTCATACATCATCGAGTGCCCGCCTACCTTCAAAGCGTGTTGGCGGACTATCTGTCGGACCGGAGCGTCTGCTACCCGGGCCGCTACGGGAATGTCAACGAGAGGGAGGTGGTGTGCGGGGTGCCACAGGGTTCGGTTCTTGGGCCTCTCCTGTGGAATCTCGCATACGACGCGGTGTTGCGGACGGTGCTTCCACCTGGTGTGAGTATCGTCTGCTACGCCGACGATACCCTCGTCCTCTCGGAAGGCGAGTCCTTCGAAGGGACTCTTCGATTGGCTGAGATGGGTGTGGCACAGGTTGTGTCGCGCATCTGCGGACTAGGGCTTCGGATAGCGCCTCAGAAGACTGAGGCGCTATGGTTCCATGGTCTAAAGCGGGCCAAGGAACCCCCTAGTATGTCAGTGCGAGTAGGTGACGCCGAAATCCAGGTGGGCCGGTACATGAAGTACCTTGGGGTGGTGCTCGATGGCCGCTGGAGTTTCGACGAGCATTTTGACCGTCTCGTCCCCCGAATTCATAAGGTGGTCCGTGCTTTGCATGGACTGCTGCCGAATCTCGGGGGACCTAGGGAAGAAGTCCGCCGCCTCTACGCGGGTGTCGTGCACTCTATCGCGCTCTATGGCGCCCCGGTTTGGTCGCACAGACTAACCGGGAGCCGGCGCCGCGCGGCGAAACTGCTCGCCGCGCAGCGTACGATTGCGATTAGAGTTGCACGCGGGTACCGCACGATATCCTATGAGGCGGCAAATGTCCTGGCGCGATTCCCGCCCCTGGACATTCTGGCGGAGATGAACGCAGACATCTTTAACAAGATACGCGTCCTCCGCCAGAGGGCTGAACCCTCTAATGAGACGGTCGCAACGCTACGTCGGAATGCCAGATGGCAAGCGTTGACGCGCTGGCGCGACAGACTGCGGGAGCCGCAGAACGCGCGTCAACGAGCCGTCGGCGCCATCCTCCCAAGCTACCGGGCCTGGATGAGGAGCGGAGGTCACGTCACCTACCGTCTGACTCAGATACTCACCGGACATGGCTGCTTCGGTGAGTATCTGAACCGCATAGGCCGAGAGAGGTCCGCAGTGTGTCACCACTGCGGACACGACCAGGACTCTGCGCAGCACACGCTCGAACACTGTCCATCGTGGGAGTCAGAGCGGCGGATCCTGGTCAGCAAAATCGGGACCGACTTGTCCCCGGCGGCCGTCGTCGCAGCGATGGTGCGCTCAAGAGACGCGTGGAACGCGGTGACCTCCTTCTGCGACTTTGTCATGTCCGCGAAGGAGGGCGCCGAAAGAGCCCGGGAACGTGCAGATCCCGCTAGGCGAAGGAGCCGCCGGGGCAGACGTAGATGACGTCCACCCGGCTCTGTTCCCTGTAGCCGGGGAGTAGAATACGGCTACGGTAGCCCCTGCCTGTCGTAAAAGGCGACAAAAAAGGGGGCTTTTGGGGTTACGGGTGACTCGAGTGGGAGCTCGAACTGCCCAGCCAGTAACCTCGGGATGGACGGCAGTATGTGTGGTCGCATGCTTTCGTAAGCACCAGGAGACACGGTGAGTTCAAATACTCACTGGGGAAGAGCCCGAAAGGGGCATCGCGCTCGGAGGACTCCTGTTGTGGTCCGTTGGGAGTTCCTGGAGTTCTCCTCACAGCGCTGAGGACGGCCACCGGGGGGGTTTTAGTGAGGTAAGAATCCCACATAACCCGGCGTTGCTCCCACGGCGTCGGGTACCTTTTGAAGGTTTCCCCCTCGATAACAAAAAAAAAAAAAAAAAAAAAAAAAGATACTAGATCGGTGCCCCTCACGGGCTCCTCTTTAGGGGGACGCGTAAGTATCAATATGATCTTCCGGTGTCTACGACGACATACAGCCACTCATGCCATCATCCTTCTCGGGGTTGCTGGTTGGGAGGTTTAAGCTCCCACTTTAGTCGCCCGCAACCCCAAAAGCACCCTTTCGGTTACTTCTTACGACAGGCAGGGCATACTAAAGCCGTTTCCTACTCCCTGGCTACAGGTAGGGATCGATCATAATTTGCTATCGGCGGTTTTTGCCACTTACAATCAAGCGGTCTTCATGCTCTTTATTCAACATTACAACAAAAATGTTTTAAAATATATACAAAAATTGTGGACGATGCAGTAATGTTGACCTACATTTTAGATGCAGGATAATAAGGCAGGAACGCGCTGAGGATTGTTAGCGCGAGATAAAATGATACAAAGAGAACTCACAAACAATCACAAGTGGTAAACTGCACTCTTTTAATAAACAGTAAAAACTGACATTTCATATACATATATAATCGTTATAGAATACTTTCAAAGCAAATAACTATACGCGATGCACTTCATAAATACGCCAACGTGTGTACTTTATCCATATTCCGAAGAACAAAGGGAAGTATTGCACTTCAAAGTAATGAGAGTAGGTTTCTGGCGATGTTTTCACTATTCCCTCATAACCAAGGAATACAAAAATAGTCATATCGTGTTTTTACCATAAATGAAGTATTAAAATAAAACTTTTTA
>OX453068.1:176421-216535 GCA_949699795.1 Spicauda simplicius
TGTTCGCGGGAGTATGTGTGATGGTTGAATATTTTTTGGAGGCAGTGAGATGGAAGTGTGGTTCTTACTGCACGGCTTAAGGAACGCGCTATAATATGTACTAGTTGATAGCGAATCGTAGGGAAGTAGTTATTCTAAGTTGTATTTGTGTTTTTTCACAAAGTTTCTAGGTGGTAGAACCAATGTAGTTCGACCGGAGAAGTACCACCGCCACACCTATTTCTAGCGTGAAGCATTTCTTGCGTTTCAATAGAAGGGTGTGGTTGCCGGCACACTTTCACATGAGGCGATCATCATAGTCCTCGGGAGTGGCAACGCATCTGTGATTGACTTCAGATGGAACCCACGTTTGAAGTTGATTACAGATGTCCATGGCCGGCAGTGACTACTTACCATTAGGTGGATTGCATGCTCGTTTGCTACTTCAGTCAAATAAAAAAAAAAGTAACTCGAAATACTATTCTAGAAAGATATTATTCTGTGGCACTTTATTTCTGTTAATTAAGTTAGTATAAATAAGCAATGGGCTAGGACCGTATTTTATTTAATTAAGCATTAGTACAATACATATGCAAAGAGCAAAGTACGTATTTTATTTAATTTAGAACACAAACAAAGATATCGTGCTCTTTTATTAAATGATTTTTTTTCAATTTTAGTGATTGGCAAGAAAAAAAATACCGAATTAATACTAAGGATCAAATACTTATAGTACGCTGGACAGAGCTTGTTAATAATAAAATTAGAAAACGTACGAATATAGGTATATATGTTTGTACATACGTATACATATACGAAAGTATTTATGAGCGGACACTTGTAAAAATATCAATTCTTTAGTTGTCACGAAACTAATGATCTTAATCATTAAGGAGTGAGGAATTCCATTCCTAAGACTTATCTTAGGAATGGAATTCCTCACGGGTTTCGTGAATGACCGTTATAATAAATAATTATTAATTATTTTAACAAGCTCTCGCTTTGTAATAATTATATGTTTTCTTGTCATAACGCTGTCTTATAAATGAACTGCAACAAAGGAACGTTTTCTTGGAGCTGATAAAGAACGTAAAATATAATTTGCCCTTTGTAATGTATTAAAAAGGAGAAGCGTTGACTTTGAGATAAGAAATGTCTATTCTTAAATACCAGTAACTAAACAAAAAACCAGCAAAGCCTAGTGCTGTGCCAATCCGGCGTCAATCAGAGAGTTTAAGGCAAAAATCCCCGGCACGCACCTCTGATTGTTTTTCAAGTTATGCACTTTGAAAATAATGATCACTTGCACGTTAAGGAAAACATCGTGAGGAAACTCAGTGTTCTTCAATAAAAATGTTATTAAAGACATGTAACGTCATTTAAAAACGAGCACATGAAAATTAAGGTGAACTATGATTTATGATCCGTGCCCAGTAGTGGGCGACACTGCTCCTATTAGCAGCGATTTTAGCTTAGAATAAGAAAGTATTAGGCCATAGTCTACTACGCTGGCCAAAGGCGAATTGGTAGATTTCACACAATTTTGAGAACTTATTATTTTTGGGCTTTTTAGGAGTGTAGATTGTGTCACAATTGTCACCGTAACGCAGTGATAATTAATTTCTAATATGCACATCATTTTAGAAAAGTCAGTGTTGTGTGCCTGATATTCGAACAGTCGATTCTACCATTAGGTAATTTATATCATTTTTTTCAGTTGCTACCAAACAAAAGAATATCGGTTGACGCAGAAAAGAAAAAAAATCTTAGCTTTATTGCCTTTGCTCATTTAATAATTATTTACGAACAAAATTGTGTGTAGGCATCACTGCATTGTCATTTTAAACACCAGCTGTGTATGCTCGCTTCACGGTGTTTAAAATGTAGTATCAACGAACCGCCGAAATAAAACAGTCGAATTGAGAACCATATTAATAGATGAACCTAACGATAAGGCAGACGGGCCATCTTTTTTTATCTGACAGAAGTAGCGAACAAACATGCAGTTCACCTGATGGTAAGTCGCCACTACTGCCCATGGATATCTGTAATCAACTTTATACAGAACATGGGTTCCATCTGAAGTCAATCACAGATGCTACTCCCGAGGATTATTATGGTCGCCTCATGTGAAATTTCCTTCTGATGGAAAGTAGTCACCACAATAGATTGGCAACATCGGAAAATGCCAATGCATCACCGTGTTTGAAGGAAAGCTCTTTTTGCACCTTTCTTGAGGAGCCTCCTTCTTTTTGAGAAGTCGGTTACAAAATAGGGTTTCCTTGTTTAATGGTGGCAATCGGACAACTCTACCTCAATATTGGAGGAGAGTTCACGGCCTTTTCCTAGTCAATTGGTTAAACAAGTCACAGCTACACGTGTTTTATTGTTGAAGGTAAATAAATGTTGTACGTGTAAAATATATTATTGTAGAGGTTACGGTTTACAATTATTTGCAGAGTATTTTAGCTTCCCCTTTATCGTATGTATTTAGTATGAATTTACGTTGCATTTGCCTGCCGTTTGTTGATTGAGTTAAAGCTGAGCGCTGAAACAAAGTCTCTTTCTCTCATGGGTATAAATACCTTTAAGACTTTATGTAAAATGGGTTGTACCGCTAAAGACTTACAAACAGACTAAACACTTACAAAATCATCATGTTCACCGGCTTGCCAATTTAACTTCAGTAAATAAATTCATAGTGAATCGAATAACGTCACACTTAACTAAGCGGTAATCCCCCTCCGCTACGTTATACAATTTTTAAGAGCAAATGTTATATTTCTACAGTTAAAATATAGGTATCACTCGGTCGAATTTGAAGGCTCAACTAAATATTATTATTGATTTTTAAATGTTTGCTCAATTATCTTTACAGCGTTGGGAGTTTTTAAAAGTTTAATTTAATTTTATATTAAAAAATGATGAGAGAGATCCCATATGTGGATACGGGTGTCGGGGCGAAAGCGCCTTTAGAATTTAATCTCAAATATATTGTAGATTATTGTTACATACTTTGAATTTGCTAACCATTTGGTTGCATAATGGTCGTGTGTGTTAATGTGTTTTAAAATAGTTTCCATAAACGCGCAATAATTATAAAAATAAAAAATACAGGTTAATGATACTGCTGTGTTTTTGTGTGTTTTTGTTAGAAGTATATACTAAAATAATAATCATTACGTTGAAAAATATTTAAATATTTATACTAAATGAACAAAAGACTTTATTTAGCGGAGATGGCTTAGTGGTTTAAAGTTCGACAACACTATGCAGTCCGAGATTCTAGTGTTTGGCTCACATCTCTGTTTGTTTATGTTATTATTTATTTATTATTATTAGTTATTTACGTTACGTACATCTTGAAAATTTATTGTCAGTTGATTTATGAGAAGAAAAGAGGAGAAAGTTTTAAACGAGATCATCGTAACGGAATAGATAAGTTGAAACTTCTATAAAAATGTGATAGATGTGTGAAGCCTACATATTAATCCATTACTAGCGCGGTGCACTTTGACCTTATTTGTAAGGCAAGATACTGGAGCTAACTTTCATTACTTACCCATGTAAAACCAAGATGGCAAATAAAAAAAGATATACAAAGAAAAAAGACAAACCCACTGAGTTTCTTGCCGGATTTTCAGTTGACGTCGTGTTCCGATCCGGTGGTAGTGTAAAAAAACAAAAAAATATGTAACTGTCAATTTGTAAGCGCCCCCGTAGACCTATTCAAAATAAAGACCTTTCATTTCTAAACTTTTTTGTCCTTGCTAGGAAAACTGTGCTCAACAGTAATGAGTTGACGACGGGAACCATTTGAGTGAAGAAAAAATTATAGCTATTTATTATATTTGTGGATTAGCGCTATTATCTATATTTTACAAAAAGGCTTGTATTTTTATATAAACCTTGTATTCCGGTCGCCAACCTTGTTGGTTGTCATATTTACTCAGTAATAATATTTTTATTAAACATAATAATACTAGTAGATAGTAAAGGCATTTCTTTGTTTCATTATTATTCTATTTAATAATGTAATTTAGTCTTAAACGCCAATTAAAATAATGACTCGTTCTTATAATTTTCAGTATTCATATTACTTACACTCAATAGTTTATTTTAATTATGATGTAAAAGATTATATGTACATAAATATATGCAAATATTTATCTCTAAAGTAAAATCATAAAAGATGGTACAATTGTTTGACGTTTGATTGCGACGACTCTACATTTCATTTAGTTATTTCTACTGTGATTTTTGGGGAGTTTAGTGAAAGTTTTCAGAAGTAGCAATGTGATTGTAGTGGACTTCAAGCATAGGTCCTGCTCTGTATGAAATTGCTTACAGGTGCTCATAGTCAAAAGCGACTTTTTTTTGCATGTTTAACTGTAGCGCAGAATGCCACAGTTCTTATTTGTTCTACTCAGAATATATAAAAACTATGGCATTCTGCGCTATAGGTATCCATACCAGTTCTTGCTTTTATGGCTCTCGTACTTTTATTTATCATACTAGATCTTTTACTCATGCCTCTCCTTTACATTTCGTTTGGGAAAACCGATACTATCCTATACTTTCTAAGCAACGACTGTCGTAACGGAAAAAGATCGGTTAGTATCTGAAATATTTTCCACCCTATGCTAAGTAGAGTGGAGGGGTAAATAAAATCAATTCTGTTAATTGTAAATTGTCAATCAATTTGTTAACAAAAAAATCTAGTTTAAACAATTTTACTTCTCTTGCTCTAACTAAAATAAACGGGGCGCGGAACTCTTAAATCATTTAATGCATATAGTTAAAATATTTGCAAATATTCAAATATCAAGTGCGGTATTGAATTTAATCTTAAGGTTTTTAATTGAAGGCTCATGATAAGAGACAAGGCTACTTGAGTGGACGAGCTCCCCATATTTCTAATATCAAGTGGCGTTAGATTTAACCTAATAAATAGGACGAGGTTGAGACAATAAAGAGTAATCTTATAATTTAATGTTATAAAATTTAATCTGGGAAGTTATATCCGTATTTACTTCCACTTTGAAATTAAATTATACTGAAGGAGTTATATTTAAATCCATGCATAATCTTATCAGGGCTGATAGTAAATAAAAGTTTCAACGCAAAGAAAACGTGAGGCAGTAAACTTTATATACAAGTTTATCTATGTACAATTGTGCATAGATAAAATAGATAAAGACCATATAACTCACTACATTAATCTTGTTTTATTTTTATTTACTTAGTAGATATTGAGGTTTAGGTATTAATGACAGGGGAGGTTTACGCCTTTGAGCGTACTACTAGTATTATTTAATAGACATATAAACATATTCTTAATATATTTTCTACATTAATAACAAAGAAAATAATATAGATATAACTATAATTAATTATATTGCTTAAACGCTATGACTACTAAAAAAATAGAAACAAAAAGAAAAGAAAATGTATGAAACTACAGAAATAAGACGAAAAAGGATCCACTACAAATGCATTAACAATACCAGGTTTTGGCTCTTTCTACGACCGTTCATTACATAATTAGTAAACTTATGGTGCAGAAAAGCGTCTATTTGAACAACAATGGGAATTTCGTCGCCAATTCGTACTGTCCACGAACTCGTACTTGGCCAGCACGGTGGACTATGGCCCAAAACTCTCTCAATCTGAGAGAAGACCCGTGCCCTGGAGTGGAACAATAATGGGTTATACACGGGAATTTTTTGCCTCTTAAAATCAAACAAATACCATTTTATCGTTTCCAGGTGCATGATACCCGAGTGCGAATCACCCAACACCACGGAGTACAGCCCGGCGTGGCTGGAGAGCGCGCTGGCGGCGGGCGGGCGCGAGCGGCGCTGCGCCAGCCGCGCGCCGCTCGACCCGCAGCTGCCTTGCGTTGAGGGAGGCTTCGCTGAAGAGCTGCGGACTTGCGATGAGTGGCTTTATGCTTCGAGGGATACTATTGTGGCTGAAGTAAGTATTATTGTCAACCCATTATTGTCCCATTGCTGGGCACGGGACTTCCATCGGAATTAAAGTCTTAGGCCATAGTCCACCGCGCTGGCCAAGTGCGAAATGTGCGAAGTGATAAATAATTATTAATACGCACATAAATCAGTGATGCGTGCCTGGGTTTGAACCTCGGACCTCCCGATTGAGAGAGCAAGTTTCAACCATTAGGCTATCAATGCTCTAAGTATTAGTAGTATTACTGTATTGTAATGGGGCTTCTTACCTGCATAGCCTCACATTTAGTAAGGTCGAGTCAGCGATATAGGGGTGGAGGAGCGAATAAAATATTTAGGTCCGGATAGATTTATGCCTTGTCAGATTGTTAAGGGGTAAACTGTCCCCGGTACCTTAATATTTTTTAACAAGACAATATTATTATATAAACTCTTTGATGTTATGAAGGTTAGAGTTAGTCGTCATATTCGTAGCTCGAATAACAAACCACTACTGACCTCTGGGAAAGAAGGTAGTAAGTCATATTTCATTGCCATGGCTCAGTGCACATTGAACTTCGTCGTACATAATAATACAACTAATTACAGCTACTGATCTGCTTGGAAATTCGTATCACTGCCAAATTGCAAGAATATGTACTCCGCACCTATGTAATTTCGACTTATATCAATAATCTTAAGAGTAGAGTTAAGAGTGCCAGTTGTGTAATACAAAAAAGTCGTGGTTTTCGGCAATGGTGAAAAGTAGACAATTTTCCACTTATTAAAAATAGTAAATCGTTGAT
This sequence comes from Spicauda simplicius, assembly GCA_949699795.1. Lineage (NCBI taxonomy): Eukaryota > Metazoa > Arthropoda > Insecta > Lepidoptera > Hesperiidae > Spicauda > Spicauda simplicius. Next base: position 183,158 of record OX453068.1, read on the forward strand.
AATCTTTCCATTTATTTCAGAATACAAATTAAATGTCTCATCATTGCGTAAGATTTTTCTCGGTCATTTTATCTTGGCCGGTGGAGCGTGCAATGCACCATAGAAACTTATGGCTGCTAATTCCGCGAGGCGTGTTTTATCTGATCAATTTGATATAAATACAGTTTCCTGTGGATACCATGAGTGTAATGCATGCTAAGAAACTGATTAAATCGTTAACATATGTGTTTAGACGACTTGTTGCTATTATACTCTAGGACTTTTATTTGGAAAATCCTAAGTATATCTTTCTTTTTAAATTTCACTTTTGACTTGTGAATTTCAAAGAAACACACACATTTTATCCTCAACTAAATATAGGATGTGAGATGTTTTTGCAATATTTCTAAAATTATTTTTCCTTAATTGAAATCCAGGCAGAAAAACGTGAAATATCTGTAACGCAACGACCCGCGACGAGCAGTGGAAACTCGACGACGTCATACATAATTCAGAATGCAGTACTTAAATCAAACATTAATGTCATTTGCAATAACACTGGTATCTTTACATTTTTGTCCTTTACCTACATGGCCTACTCTGTTATGACAAAGCCACAGAAGAATTACACCAACATTCATCGTCAGTCTTAATCATAAAATCGTCTATTTTGACGTTTTTGCGACGCATTGTTATTTTGTGACCTTAAAGTTCTTGAAAAACATTTCAAGTTTGAAATTAATAACTTTGACTGATTTTGTAAATTTATAAATATTAAAAAAAACTGGCCAAGTGCGAGTTTAACTTGCGCACGAAGGGTTTCGTATCATTCTCAAAAACGCCAAAAACTCTCTTTTGGTGTGTAAGGGTATACTTCCCTTTTATACAGTCATATAATACGACAGAAATACATCTTCTGTAAAAATTTCAAATATCTCTACAGTCATTCAGAATTCTCTGTCTTTCTATTGTATAGCTATTATGGTTTAGATACAGCCTTGTGACAGACAGATGAACAGATTGCCAGCGGAGTCTTAGTACTAGGGTCTCGTATTCACACTTTAAGTGCGGAACCCTAAAAACGAGACATCCATATAATAATGATAACAAAGATGACGATGACCCACTACGATCCAAATGTTAGTCACAGTCGGCCGCGCGTGACGCCAAGCCTCATTGGCCATCCGCGGACCGAATCATTGGTCCTTGGGCATTGTGGTAGGCCTATCTTTGAACTATTTGCTCTGACGTACTGACGCTTTATTGGAGCGGCACTGTTGTATTTGTATATGAGATGGATTTTTATCTTAGATGCATTTTAATACTTAACGGGTACTCACGATATGCAGTTTTTCAAACCTTTTCGAATTATTTTTGCCGATATTTGCCGATATGCCATGACCACGATCCATGCAACTAGGTCGAAATACCGGCTTACCGGTTTCAAAAACCGCATATCGTGGTAGCCGGTAAGTATTAAAATGTGTCAATTCCGCGATAATATTAGTCTAAAATCGTATCTTAAATAGATGGTAGATTAAGTAGACAAATATCTCCTCTTTTGGTCTAAGTTTACTTGCTTTGATTCACTTATTTATTTACTTAGTCTTAGGATGTTACAGATAATTTAGATACAACTTTAAAAGAATAAAAAAAGAAAAATATTGCTTACGTAAATGTTCCACCAAAAGTAGAAGTGATACTTAAAAAAAAGATTGAAACAATAAAGAAGGAATCAAACACCTAATTGTATTATATTCGTAGTTAGACTTATATGTATAATCATGAATTATGTATTCTATAATATCTCATTATCTTTTTTACGAACTTTCAGTTTAATCTCGCCTGTCAGGAGTGGAAGCGCACGCTCGTGGGTACCATCCATAACATTGGAATGCTGGTGTCTCTACCCATTCTGGGCTATATCTCTGATCGGTACGTACACATGGATTACCTCGAGATATTATTGTTGCCTTAATTCTATGAATAAAGTAATATTTTGACCTGCTATGTGTCATAGTGGTGGTAGAACCGGTGCAGTTCGTCCGAGGTGATACCAGCGTCACACTTATATCTAGCGTGAAGCAGTTCTTGCGTTGCGGCTATCTTAGTTCTTAGGATAAACAACACATCTGTGATTGACTTCAGATAGAACGCATGATCTGGGTGAAGTTGCTTACGCATGACCTTAGGCGGCAGGCACTACTTACCATCTGGTGGAGCGCATGCTCCTTTGCTATTTTAATCAGATAAAAAAATATAATTCCAGTTGGGGCCGAAAGCGAGCGCTGGTGCTCAGTTGTACCCTGGTGGGAGCGATCGGATCTTTGAAGGCGTTCTCCATCTCCTACGAGATGTATGTGATTGTGGAATTTCTGGAAACTGTGGCGGGTGCTAGCGCTTTTCCTGCCGCTTATATTTTGAGTAAGATAATTCATAGTAATTATTGAACACTGATATTAAGAAGAAGTATAAATATGACATTAAAATTCCAATTATTGTTTACAGCTATCGAATTGCTTGGACAAGATAAACGAGTGCTTACCACAGCATTTTTGGGCATCATGTTGGTAATAGGTGGTCTAAGTTTCGCCATGCTAGCCAAAACGTTTGCCTACTGGAGAACTTTCATTCTCGTGGTTTATCCGCCTTCATTACTGTTCCTTTCGTACCTATACATCTTACCTGAAAGTATCCGATGGCTTCTGTCCAAGGGTAGGAAAGAAGAAGCTGTTGAGATCATAATGTCGGCGGCAAAGATGAACAAAGTGACTCTCTCTGATGAAACAATGAAACAACTGTATAGTCAAGAAGAAAAAATCCAAAGTATAGACGAAAAGAAAGATACAGAAGGAGAGGACGGACTGTGGATGCAAGTATTGAGATCTCCAATCATAATGACCCGATTGGCAATTTGTTCATGGTGGTGGATTACGTGTACCTTCGTGTTCTACGGGCTGGCCATCAACTCGGTGTCGCTGGCGGGGGACAAGTACACTAACTACATGTTAGTGGTGAGCGTGGAGATAATTGCTGTCGTCACAAACGCCCTAGTTCTGGACCGTTTTGGACGGAAACGCACGCTGCTGACAGCGTATACTGTTTGCGGTATATCATGCATCTCAATCGCATTTGTGCCAACAAGTAAGTTTGAATTGACATCTTGTATCATTTTGATTATAGTTTATTTTTTATAATACGTTTCTAGTGCATCGGCTCGATTATTAAAACTATTACGATTTTCTAAAGATACAATATTTTAGTTTTTTTTTATCTGATTGAAGTAGCAAACGAGCATGCAGTCCACCTGATGGTAAGTGGTCACTGCCACCAATGAACATCGGTGGGCAACTTTAAATAGAACATGGATTCTATCTGAAGTCAATCACAGATACGTTGCTACTCCCTAAGACTATGATGGTCGCCTCATATATAAGGGTGGCCGGCAACCACACCCTTCCATCGAAACGCAAGAAATGCTTCACTTTGAAAATAAGTGTGGCTGGTTCTACCTTCACCTGAGCTTTAATTTCCAATAACTAAATGTATGGTTGTGGTTTTTCCAGATCTGTCCTGGCTGGCGACGTTGCTGTACCTGGTCGGCAAGATCGCCATCACGCAGGCGTTCAGCGGCATCTACATGTACACGTCGGAGCTGTTCCCCACGCATGCGCGCCACTCGCTGCTGGGCTTCTGCTCGATGGTGGGACGCGTGGGCTCCATCGTCGCGCCGCAGATGCCGCTCCTGGTAAACTATTTTTTTTTAAACACAATCACTTTCATAAAATTCTGTTTGAATGAATAGGTACAAATAATAGATCTAGTAACCTTTATAGTTGCTCTCTACAGTAGTGCTATTAAAACTAATAATAAAAACAACAGTGGAAAACTGTGCTTTGACAAGGGATGATGGCACATCTATAGGATGCGTTCCAGCTAAGACTTTGGATGTAGCAACAATAAAGGATGGGATCTTAATAGTATCTGGGGTTACAAAAATCACGGGTGGCTGCTATTTATCGTTAGGTAGAGTGATGCTAATTGGATACTTCGATATTGTAAAAAATAATAAAAACATGCGTGCGTACAAAGTACACATGTCAGAAGTGAAACTTCTTTGGCGAACTAATTTATAAATCTTGTTTATATTTATACAAATCTAAAACTTTAAATTTCCAAGATTAAGAGGAAGGGAAAAAGGCGTGATACGACGTTCGCTCTCTCTCACTTTTTCTCTCAATCTTTCTCACTCGCTTGCTCCCTACCCTCACTCCACGGCTAGTTGCTCATGCTACGTTCGCCCTGTCTTACTCTCTCTCCATCGGTCTCGATCACTCTCTCTCTCTTTTCCGACACTTCCGTTGCATACCGGCGTGACGTTTCATCTGTAAAAAATTTACCCTCATGCGCCTAAAGAAGTTTCACTTCAAAAGAACAAAAAATATCAAATATTTCAGTATCATTTTCATAAAGTTGGGATTTAAATGCTTCTTAAAGTTATTTGAGATACAATATTATTGTCGTTTAAAATTCATACCTAAATTGTTAAGGACGTTAATTAAATAGTGTATAATTAGGAGACCAAACAGTAATTATTCGAAAAGTTAATTAGTCACGTGAGTTTATTAAAATGAATGACGTAAAATAATGGTAGAAATGTTGTTATTTTAATTAAAAGACTGTGATTGAATGCAATGTTTGGAATGCGGCATTACGATGTGCTTCTAATTAAAATACCTTAAGTATACGTGTAAAGTGTTAACCATATAAATCTCGAAATAAGTTCGGAAATTAAGGATCTTATATCTGGACGTTGGTATACTATTTGACCTGGTGCCTGGGTTGCCAACGTCACTTGTCGGAAAAGAACTTTTCATCTACACTAACTGCACTCATAGCGATCCTCCATGTTCGGTTAGCATTCAATTTTATCATAGACATTTATTGTAGGATCTGCAATGAATTCCGTACGAGATATTATTTGAGCGAATACAAAAAAGATGCAAACAGAGGCCTCCTTTAAAGCCAACGATGCTTTAGCGTTAATCTTGTAATTCCATGCCGGGTTTTTGTCAGGTAGTCCATCTATCGCATAAAAAGTCGTGCGTATATCGGCCCCAACCTAACACTGGATTTTACTGTATATACATACAATATTCCATAGTGAATGGCGAGCAAGAGACGAAACGTCACTCTCAGCGTTACTGTTTTATACTCTTTCACTGCCCATATTGATTCCTTATCACGGGTTTTATACCCCTTATTAAAAAGTAAACAAAAAACGACTCCTAGCGTGAATGTCTTGTCTCATATTTACGCACGAAATGTCTAATTTACAGGCAATCTACGTGGACTGGCTACCATCAGTGCTGTTCGGTGCGACGGCGCTGGTGGCGGGCGGCTTGATGCTGACCACGCCGGAAACCCTCAACACGCGCTTGCCGGACACCATCGCCGAGGCCGAGCACATAGAGGCCAGGGCGCTGGGAGACCAGCCCGATAAGGGCACGGAGCAGGCCAATGGACAAGTTACCTCCAGATTTTAATCTGGGAATATGCACTGTATGTTTTTTATACCATGAATAATCTAGTGCCAATAGAACAAGTAATTATCAGTGACTAGTGATTAAGAATTTTCGACTTTTCATATTACTATTGTTATAGTGTTATTCGCATTAATGTTGAAAACATATCCTACCAAGTCAAAGTGATACTATCAGTATGATTATTAGAATTACATTAAATTAAATATGCACCCCAATTAAATTAATGTTACTTTTAAATATGACATATATTTTTTTAGTAAAGTTGAAATGATAAAGATTAGTAGGCCACTTGTTCTGGTTGATTTGACCAGTGTACCATATAAGACCAATAATAATACACACTGGTAACCCTGGTTATGTTACCATTTTGACAGCAACTCTTAAAAAGTGTTAAATGAAATTAATTATTTAAAAAACAACAACTGGACTGTAAAATTTAGTTGTAGCTGTCGGGTTTTTTATTTTTGTAATAGTTTCTTGTTTATACATATGTATAATAGTATATTCTACTCGCTTCTGCCTATTATCTGCATACAGTCTTCGCCTAAATATACATAATTGCAGTTGGCTTTTATTTTTTTTATGTTAAAAACAATAAATAATTATTATATGAACTTTCGTTATAGATTATAGATAATATTAGATGGTTATAGATCAACATTATAGATAATATTGTATGAAATTATGTCATTATATAAAAAGTTAATTCATTTTTATAAAATATCAGGGATTATGTAAATGAATTACACTTGGTATGTGGCAGTTAGCAATCAATCAGGCAGCGTATGAATGCAATAGTAAGATATGACAGTATTTCCATCCTACATGTGATAATTGCAGATTAAATAGTGTATTAGTAGAATAAGATAAACGTAAGCTTTATTGTATTTATGAATAATTTATCGGTGAATTGTATGTTTCAATTTATCTATCTTGTGCTTTACAATATAGTCTACCGAGACGTTGATAAGTGATACTGTGACAAATAATTAAATTATCATGTAAATAAATTATTTTATCAAAGATAATTGTGTTATATTTCTTAAATTAAATATCGAACCTTTGGGCAATGTTATCAAAATTGAAAATTGTAACTTCTATAACACGGCAGTAAGACATTTGCACATAAGATTCATGAGCAAATAAAAGTATTCTAAATATGTCTTCATTAAAAACTGATAATACGAGAAAACAGTAGCAAGCTTTGGTTTTTTTTTCAGGAATAATCATATTAAGTACATGCTGTTTTTTTATAATATTTTAAAATATCTAGAAACAAGATACATATTATTAAAAGTGAAAATTATATAATCCTTGGATATATCATATGGCTATACTCAATATACATATAGAGTAGTGAAAGTGTAAACAATATGACATAACCGACGTGCATATCAGAGTGGGTACATTAGAAGATTCTACTACTACTGGCTTTGAACGCGAATTATACATATCGCCAGTTTCCCTGATTTCAGTAATAGAACTTAGAAGTGTTGTAGGAATAGTTAAAGCTTGGGAATGATTGACCCACAAAGAGTGGCGCTGGTCGTAAACCGCGCCCAATATATCCCAGTTCCCAGCGGAGTGCGCGCGCGCACGCACCGCGTCTAACGCAAATATTTCACCAACAACGTAAATATTTGCCGAATATATCACAACATCATAACACTGTCCAACTATTTTATTTAGTGGGATAATATTAAGTGCGCTATGTTTTATTAGCTTGATCCGGCTCTGGATATGCGCTTCCGCAACTTGCCGCGGTTTCGTGTCTTACTGGATTATTGGATATTTTATTTATAGTTTCCAATTTGATTGCATAAATCGTACGTACAATTTTCCTTATAATTATGATAACATCACTTTCAATCACCGTGTCAGTATTTTCGGGTTTAATATTTTCGATTTAAATTCTTAGTGTTTGTTAAAACATGAATGGATTATTCTAACTTCGGTGTGTTAGCCAACACAGTTGAAGAATCAATGTGCTTAATCGCGAGTGACGTGAGCGACGCGAGCGCGGAGGCTGTGTGAGTGACGCAATCGAGAGATATTCCGGTCACCGTGTTAATGAACTTGAAAGTGACACAAATACTGATGACGTTTTCAACTTCTTGTTTCAAATCTTCGTGTTCGATGATTTAAAATAAATTTAAAAATATTAATATTTTTCGTGGGTAAGCGGAGAACTTAATGATAAGAGTAAGGAAACCAGTATTGAGTAATTTAATTTTTGAACTTTAAATTTGTAACCATAAAAAATAATTGCTGAACAATATGGATGGAATAACAATATGGAAGGTTTATGAAATGGTTTTGCGAAATAGATTGGAAATGTTAATTTAAGTGTTGAAGTAGCTGTTATAGAAGACCAAGATGTCGCGGCGCGAGACACGCGTGGAGAGGCCCGACTACCTTCCGCCTCCGAGCAAATGCGCTAAGGTATTATTTAAATGGTTAAATAATTATGATGGCATAATATCTAATATTCACTCCCTTATGTCTCTTTTTTGCATATTGATACAGAGTAATCCTTCAATTAAGTTAAAATTTTAAGCTATGAATATCAATGAATATTGTGTTTTATGTAGTTGTTTTTCGTTATAATCTTTCTATAAATCACGATAATTAATGCCCAATTATTCATTCCTACCTGGACAGTCTCCTTCTTCACATTAACAGAAATAGGTTTTATATATATGTTTAGTATCATAAAAACGTCTAGAAGCGGCATTATTTTAAACAAATATCGATTAAGAAATTAAAAAGAACTATAATCAGCTATTTATACTTTACCTTCAATTAGTGCGCTAATCTCTACATTTCGTTCAGTTTATACAGTATGCATACCATACTCAATAGGTTCTGTACTACACATGGAAACTATGCTCGGTGGTGTTCTCCCATTTTGTGATGATCAGCCTGGTGGTGGCTTACTGCATCCTTGGCGCCGTCACCTTCGAGCGCCTTGAGTCCCAGCATGAAAGAGAGGTAAAATATCTCTCTATATCTTTAAAAAAATCGTAGATAATTTAGTTCTTTCACATAATATAGTATAGTAGTAGTATAGTAAATATAGCAGTAAATAATGTAACTATAATATTTATATGATACTGGCTTGGCTTGAAATTTTAAAGGTTGAGGCAGAAACTAGTATCTTAAGGATGAAATGTGATTAACCTTTAAATGTTATGATTATTTTTTTAAAATAAGAACGTAACTTTGTAAATAACAACGTAAATTTGTAAATAAGAATAAACATTATATTCATCATGTGGTAAACTTACGATAAATATTGTAAGAGATATTTTAATACTCGTCAAATATCGAATAACTAATGAAATGCCTCAATGCACACACCTCGATAAATATGCAGTTTAACATAATATTTAAGTATATATGCTTATTTCGTGTAAGTGGATTTAAGTACTTACCTATATTTCTGTTTCTAAAGGTGAAGATGAATATCTCTCAAATCCGTGGTAATACCACCCAGAGCATTTGGCTGATGACTAACAGAGTGTTGGTGTTTAACCAGACCAACTGGACCTCGGAAGTGGTCGGTATGCTTAAGGTATAACATTTTCCGATACAAACAAGTGTATATTAACAATATTGAAGATAGTAGAACCAGTGTAGTTCGACCGGTGAAGTACCACCGCCACACCTATTTCTAGCAAGAAGCATTTCTTGCATTTCGATGGAACCTTGTTGCCGGTACACTTTTATATGAGGCCATCATATTCCTCGGGAGTGGCAACGCATCTGTGATTGACTACAGATAGAACCCATGTTGTGTATGAAGTTGATTACAGATGTCCATGAGCAGCAGAAACCACTTACCATCAGGTGGACTGCATGCTTGGTTGCTACTTCAGTCAGATAAAAAAAAGACAGCAATCTTCAAACAGTACTGGAAACGGCGGTGCCAAATCTAATTTTTTATGGCTTTTCTTGAGTTTATGTAGACCATGTTTTTTTTTTTGTAATCTTTGTAACGTTACGTGGCTTTTTTCTAAAGAATCGGTATTTTTTTTATCGCATAGAAGATAATTTCAAGGAATCGTATAATCTTTAATATCTAGAAGACAACTGCTGCTTGAGCACTGTTCTTTTTAACCGACTTCCCAAAGGAAAGAGGTTATCTATTCGTCACGTTTTTTTTTTAACTCCTAAAGAGAGTTTGTGAAATATCAGGTAATAAAATAACATATAAAATGCACTCAAGAATGAATCCGAAGTATCCACATGTGTATTCCTACGAATTAATATACTTGAGTTTTATTTTGAAATTCAAGTACATAGTACTAATTCGGCAAACGTTGCTTTTATGATATGATGATTTTTGTATAAAGTGGCATATGAATTCAGATTTCCATCCCATACTTCACGCTACGATTCCGATAAACGTTCCCATTTATTCGTAGTCTTAAAATAAACACCGGCGTGGAAATAGATCAGCCATCATTATCTCTTTACGCAGTAACACTTGTCTACGTACAGGCCATTATTTTCTTTACATACATAATGGGAAAATTATAGGTACATTATAATAATAATAATAAAGCCCATTAATTTCCAATCTACATTTTTTACATTAATAAAGAAAGGTGAATTATAATTCTAATTTGTTTCATTCGCTATCATTATTTTGTTCTTCTTCACTACCGTTGATCGGGACCCCTTCTCGGGTAAAGGCTTCCTCCAACTTTTTCCAAGCATTAGATATGTACATTGTACGAAAATAATTCGTAGTATTGATTATTATTTGCATTTCACAAAAAAATTACCAAGGAATTGATTATTCGATGTTTTTATTTTTCTGGCACTAATTTGCCAACTGAACTGATACGCATAAGGCGTATCAGTTCAATTGGCCCTTCTTGTAAATAAAAACGCCTAATTGAATATTAATGGCAACAAAAAGTTTTATGTGAAATATTAATTATTAATCCTTTTAGGTAGATGTGATTATTGTTAAAGCAAATCTGCCTTAATATTTAATCGTTATATAACAATATAATATATTATAGTATGACATGTGTAGATAAAAACCGTAATTATTTATACGACTTACCTTGTTAATAACCTGTTAGGTACGTCTACTCAGAGGAAGATATATAATAATTTTAATATAATAATAATTCGGTAACTGCTGCCAGTTACAGAAGTTGCTGTTTCATAATTGTACAAGAGTCAGTTGTTCCCAGGACTTCGAGAACGCGATTCTGCTGGAGATGAAGGTGCGCGGCTGGGACGGCAACGAGAGCACCGAACAGATCCAGTGGACCTTCACCGGCGCGCTCTTCTACTCCATCATCGTCATCACCACGATTGGTATACCATCACTGCTTTTAATTATTACGTGCATGGTATTATATGCTAAGGAACTTATAATCTTCGTAAGGGACATACGCCTTAGGAGGGGTCCAAGTTAGTCCTAAGTAGAACGTAGTAGAACGAAGTAGAACGACCTCAGATAGAACATTAGTGCATGTTCATGGGCGGCAGTTGCCACTTAGCATTAAGTTGAAGGTGGTAGAACCAGTGTAGTTCGACCGGGGAAGTACCACCGCCACACCTATTTCTAGCGTGGAGCATTTCTTGCGTTTCGATGGAAGAGTATGGTTGCCGGCACACTTTTATATGAGGCGACCATCATAGTCCTCGGGAGTAGCAACGCATCTGTTATTGACTTCAGATGGAAGCCATGTTCTGTATTAAGTTGACTGCAGATGTCCATAGGCGGCAGTGACCATCAGGTGGACTGCATGCTCGTTTGCTACTTTAGTCAAATAAAAAAGAAAGAAAAAAAGTGTACTACATGCTCGCTTACAGCGCCTATCGTATAAAAAGTCTACTCTAAGAATTAAATATGTTCCTAAAATGAAGACTACTTGCATGCTAGGAACGGATCTTCTTTCAGAAAAAAATTAATGACACTCAAAACTATAGTACAGGCCTATGACACATCATGTACTTCAAATTCATATTTTTTTAAGTGTTATATTTCTTAGCCATGTTGATTTCTTCGCAATGTTTTACCCATCTGTCGCATCGATATATTGCGTTTGATAAATCTCCATATAAACTTAAACTTATTTAGGTCGAAAGTTTATGATTTCGTGGACTTTTTAGTAAATCGTTCACAAAAATCTTAGGAAAGCTAACTATGAGGTACATTTATTGCATTATATCGTGTGTAGATCGGTGGCAGTATATTATCAGAGGAAATGCCCGAGTGTTGGCGGCGCGCCAGGAGCGCTCGTACGTCAATTTTTTATCCGCTCGCCAGTTCCACAATTCAGGACGGAAAGTAATTGGACAGATCCATATCATTAATCCTCCTACGCACAATTTTTTACACCATTGAATGACGAAAAAATATGAATAATGGGATGTTTGGAATGAAAAGTGGATATATTTTCTCTTAGTTTATTAGTCAGTATGACAAGCACATGAAGTGTTGGTTCTCGTTTTGGTGATATTTTCAGCTTAGCGTCCTTATCTGCTATAGGAGTATCCTGCAAATGCACGCGTTAAAGCAAAAGTTACACCAGAATACAACCACGAGTACGCATACAATTTATAAACATACAGTACGAAGTTTTTTCCAACATGCAAGTACATAACAGTTAGCACTAGAGTAGGTACATTCATTAGAACTAGAACAATAATATTTACATCAAAGTGGTAACAATCACTGGTAAGCGTTTCACGCAAAACGTAAACAATTCAGCGCCGAACGTTAATCACAGTTAATAAATTAGTTTTTTCAGTTATCACAGTGTAAAGAATTGCCGAAATTCCTTCATTAACCAAAGAGTGGGTTTCTCGGTCCTATTTGGCCAGTCGGACCTCCGGGGCCAGTAAGAATCGATCTTCCCGGTCCGATAATCCCAGTGGGCCCACCGGGTCCCACCAATACACCGGGATTTTGTCTTTGATTAAATCCTGCGGGTCCGATAATACCAGTTGGTCCACCGGGTCCTACCAAGACTCCACGTCTTTGGGAACCGTAGAAACCCTGTCTAGGTCCAATTATACCGGTGGGGCCTCCAGGACCGACCAACACTGGACGATTATATCTATTATATTGCGGTCCAATGATTCCGGTTGGACCACCTGGCCCTACCAAAACTCCTCTCTGAGCTGATTCGCTTTGTCTTATGTCTGATGGTCCGCTTGGGCCTACGAGTACTCCAGGGTTACGATTAACATTACCGGGTCCAATAATGCCGGTTGGTCCTTCGGGACCGACTAAAACCTGAGGATTCTGTCCTGGACCAATTATTCCAGTGGGGCCACCGGGGCCGACTAATACTTGTTTATTAGGAATTCCGATGGTTCCTGTGGGACCTTCCGGACCTACGAGCACATCCACTTGTGTTTGGCGCCTACTATCGTTAGGTCTCTTGATGACGCCATCAGGCGCGGGCGGGAAAGGTCCTTCTATATTGGTATGTCCAGGCAGCAGGGCTGGACGTTCATCGTCAACTTCGTTAAAGAATTCTGAAACACGATGTACAAAACATAAAGCAATTTTGTTTGGAAATACGGAAATAGTGAGGTAGAAAACAGAATTCAATTACCTGAGTTTGATTGTGTGTTCGGCGGGTTGTAGCAGCACAGATACTCGTTAGAACCGCAGGCGTGCTGGAATGTTATACAAGCAACCTTTGACTTGGCATTATATTTTGAAACCTATAGGTTTAGTTTAGTTGAACATTGTCTCTCTTTTGAGTCTTTGATGTTACTTCTTTGTGCTTATTTATATTAAATTTATATTTTTTACTTAATTAATAATGAGTAAGTATGTAAGTTTGCAAGAAAGTAAACTTATTTTGATTTTGCTTAGACAGGGGGCCAAAACAATATAGGAGAGGATTTACGGTTCTGCATTTCTCCCTTACTCAGCATAGACGAGAAAACATTAAAGGACTAGCTGACTTTTTCCTGGAAATCTTCTGTTTAATAAAGCTAAAAAGCCCATAAAAAAGAGTATTTTGCAAATAAACATAATGGCATTAATTTATACCATTAGATTACTATTTATGTATTGCATACTTACGTGTTTGTCAGATACAGGGTTACAGTCGGGTCTAGAAACACATTTGCAGTACTGTAAGGAATCCAGCGTCCCGTCTGAGCCGTAATTACCAACACTGGAAATACAAACAATATAAATTACGTAGCTGTATTACTATTATTGCTTCTTCTTAATGAAGCAAATACTCTTGACTAGAGTAGTGGATTATAGCTTAAAAATAATCATCGTCAGAAGAAATTCTTTTTCAGTACCGATTAGCGGTTCCACCCAATATTTTCTTATACAATTGAAGTAGCAAAAGAGCACGCATTTACCTGATGGCAAATCATCGTTGCCAGCCATGGACATTTGTTATCAACTTCATATAAAACAGGGGTTTTAGCTGAAGTTAATCACAGATTAGCACTGTGACTGGGATTGTCGTCACATGTGAAAATAAGTAAGCAACCACACTTTTTCACTAAAACGCAAAAACTGCTTTACAATAAACGTAGGTGTGGCGGTGATTCTACGCTTATAATTTTTATTATCACATAGAAGTAGTGATTACGAAGGGGACTGTTACATTATTAAGTATCATTAACTGTACCTATAAAGTCAACCAATTCGTACTTGGTCAGCACGGTAGAATATGGCGTGAATTTCATTTAGTGAAAAGTCCCGAGCCCAGCGTTGTGTCAATACCAGGTTAACAACATACCTGTTATGTCCTGCAACGTTGGGGTAGGCAGCTGGTCTGCGGTACGGTGCGAGCTTGCTGCCCTGGTGTACGTGGACAGGGAAGCGGCCTTGACCGGGTGGTCGGTTGTAGAACCCGGTAGTGTCTGTGGGTTCTCTGAACGGCACCTCGTCTGACTGAATGTTTTTGTTCCCGTTGTTCTCCTGGTAGTGTCTGGAAGCAACGGAAAATAACATTTGTATCTGGCTTTTGTCTGTACTATGACAAGCGGAAGACGTCCTACTACACAAAAAAACAATCCGAATACAGTGCCATCTATTGAGTCCAGATTTTTTTAACTTGGACGAAGTTATACTTTTTTGCAAGGTATCTGTATTTAACAGTTTTGCATATAACGTGTACGAATATCGTAACATGGGATTTTTATATATTAAGATAACGTTGTTACGCTTAGTACAGAAAGTTGTGACGCAAATATACAAATTAGTGGACATAACAATGGGGCGTTTTAGATTGTCTATAGGAATAGAATTGATTTGTGGTGTTTATTCTAGTAGTTATTAAAGATATTTATTGCTTGTAATGCATCAAACCGAGGGAGATCTCTTTGTTGTTCGAGTGACGCGGCGCCACGATGCGTATTTCTGTAGAAGTTTGATGTGGCATTGTATTAAAGTGAAGCTATTTTAATAAGACGTAACAAACCAGCTTGCTGTAATTTGATGGCAACTGGCCACTAACGCTTGTGAATATCTTAATACGGCTTATATAAGTTTATTTCACTTACTTTTTTTTTTTTCGAGGGGGAACCTTCAAAAGGTACCCGACGCCGTGGGAGCGACGCAGGGTTATGTGGGATTTTTACCGCACTAAAACCTCCCCGGTGGCCGTCCTCGGCGCTGAAAAGGAGGACTCCGGGATCTCGAAACGACTTCAACCGGAATCCTCCGAGCGCGTTGCCCTATCGGGCTCCTCCCAGATGGGCGGCTGGGCCCACCGCTCCGTCTAGTCTTTACGACGGTATGCGACCACACATACCGCCGTCCTTCCCGGGATTGCCTGACCGAACGGTTCGAGCTCCCACTCTTGCCGTCTGCAACCCCGGAAGCCCCTTTTAGTCGCCTCTTACGACAGGCAGGGGATGCCGTAGTCCTATTCTGATCCCGGAACTACAGGGCGTGTATTTCACTTACTAGATCCTTCAAGCCATGTAGTAATAGCAGTACATCTAGTACATAAAACTTATATGCTAGTAATAAGTGTAGGCAAGAGACACGGAGACCTAGTTATATATTTTTGTAAGTAAATGTCTTAATTAATTTTATCTCCGATCATAATAGTATTGTTTTTGAGAGTAACCGGTAATTCGATAGATACTGTATCTCAAGGCCATTGTTGAATGGCTCCTCAGATCGAAGGCGAATGTCGGTCAGGGTGGAGCAGACCCATTTCGCAAAAGTAAATAGTGTTCTCGAGTAAAAGTACATTACATAACACGTGTACTAACTGTGGTTGCGGTGCTGATCGATTTGCAACTGTTGGTCAAAGCGACTCTGGGGTTTTGAAGCAAGCTTAAGTAACCCATTACTTCTTTCCTGGTTACAGTCAATAGATATTTGAAATGTGTTGTATTGTTATCCGCAAGTAAATCTGGGTTAAGTAGAAGTGCAAAAAGTATTTAATTGCAGCAATGCATAGGCTACTTTCGTGTTGCAAGTGATCATGCGGATACAGCGTTCCTCTGTCTTATGATTTATATTCAAGAAAATGATTTTGGTTTTATTGGCGAGCTTTACTGTGAATAGTAATAAAAATATACCATATAAATATTGCTATACTTCTGTAATTATGACGATAAAAGGCGTGAAGTTATTGTATGTTTCAAATTCGTTCAACCGATTAGGACACTTAAGTTGAATTCATGTCATTACCCACCTTCTAGTGGTTTATTGTGAGGTTTTAAAAGATTTATATTTTTGAAAAATGCTGTCTGAATGTAGTTTTTATATTGAAGTGAAACTTCTTTAGTCGCATGAGGGTAAAAATTTTACAGATGAAACGTCACGCCGGTATGCAACGGAAGTGTCGGAAAAGAGAGAGAGAGTGATCGAGACCGATTGAGAGAGAGTAAGACAGGGCGAACGTAGCATGAGCAACTAGGCGTGGATTGAGAGTAGGGAGCAAGCGAGTGAGAAAGATTGAGACAAAAAGTGAGACAGAGCGAACGTCGTGTCACGCCTTTTTCCCTTCCTCTTAATCTTGGAAATTTAATGTTTTAGATTTGTATAAATATAAACAAGATTTATAAATTAGTTTGCCAAAGAAGTTTCACTTCTGACATGTGTACTTTGTACGCACGCATGTTTTTTTTTTCCTGTCTCTTTATTTATATCACAAAGCGACAATGTTTGTGCGCCTTCAAGTAGAACCCATGTTATATATAGAGTTGTTTACATCAATCCACGTCCGGCAGTGACTATTTACCATGTATACTACATAGTAAAATTACTCTGCAGATTGCATTTTGTCATTAAATATGGTTAAGTCCTATAGATTGACCATTGTTATAGGAATGGAATAGGAAACTATCTTAATATGTCAGCAATTTGTTATGCACTGTTGCGGATGCCTTGTGTCATAAGTGACTTTTATCAATCTTCTGCTAAGTCACATGTTCACGATGTTACCGATTCAAAATGACTTTATATTGTAACAACAGATATTAAATGAAACAAAATACAGGAGGGGTAGGATAGTAGTAGTAGTAGTAGTGGTAGTAGTAGTAATAAAGTAGTGTTTGTTAAAGCAAGGGGTGAAGAGGAGAAGGCAGTGTCTTATTTGGTGAAGGTAATCGGTAAAATTCATTAAGTAAGGCCTATAGAAAAAAGGACTATAGCCCTTTACACCCTACGCTTGGCGGCGCTCTTGAATCTAAAGCAACTATTTTATTTTGGGGTCATACATAATTTATCGGATTACTCAAAACATCTTATTTAGCACATTTTAATATTTAACGGGTACCCACGATATGCGGTATTTGAATCCTTTTCGAATTCTTGCCGGTTGCATGGGTCGAAATATCGGCAAAAAGAATTCGAAAAGGATTCAAAAACCGCATATCGTGAGTATCCGTTAAGTATTAAAATCTTATGCGTTTAATAGAAGGACGCAACTTTTACGCAATAATTACTGTAATATTTTTGCCATGTAATTACTAACTCAAGTTAAACGAAATTGTGTAAGCCCGTAAAGTGAGGTTCGAAACTGTTTGGGAATTCCCTCAATGAAATAGGTGGCTTATTACAATAGGTATTGCCACTTAAAATTTAAATATGCTGCCTTGGTCCATTTTATTGATTTCATAATTTCGACTGAAACACTGGGTTTTTCCTAGCAACCTTATAATTAGAATGATGATTGGGCTATCATATTTATTCCGCTGTTCTCAGACCACTTAGTAAAACTAACAAGTTTTTAAGGTTGTAGTGTGTATTCTGTTTGCACATATCTAAATTATGATATCATTTGTCATAATGCTATTTAAATTCAACAACATGGACGGTATATTATTAGCCAATATTATGAGTATTATAAGTAACTTATATAATATAGGTACATCATGAATCTGGTTAAGTTTTATCCTGTTATCCTCAGTGTATATTTTAGCATCATCAAGTAAAATGAAATCATACTTTTTATGAAAGTACGAAAAGAGCATGAAGACAGCATATTAAATAGCAACAGTTGCCTATGAACATCTGACTAAAGTAGTAAACGAACATGCAGTCCATCTGATGGTAAGTGATTTTTACCGCACTAAAACCCCTCGGTGGCCGTCCTCGGCGCTGAAAAGGAGGACTCCGGGATCTCGAAACGACTTCAACCGGAATCCTCCGAGCGCGCTGCCCCATCGGGCTCCTCCCAGATGGGCGGCTGGGCCCACTGCTCAGTCTGGTCTTTACGACGGTATGCGACCACACATACCGCCGTCCTTCCCAGGATTGCCTGACCGAACGGTTCGAGCTCCCACTTTAGCCGTCTGCAACCCCGGAAGCCCCTTTTAGTCGCCTCTTACGACAGGCAGGGGATACCGTAGCCCTATTCTGACCCCGAGGCTACAGGGACGTGTCTCTCCACACCCTAGACACCAAAAAACAGCAGCGCATAACACTTTTGTTACTAGGCGGAAATTAGTGTACAGTGGTGCTTCCGGAATTTAATAATAAATACCTTCGAAAATTACGTATCTTATCATCGTAATATTATAAACTAGTTGACCCGGTGAACTTCATTCAAAATCTATAATTATCAGTGTTCCTCTACTATATTATGTAAAAAATATACATAAAAACCTAGCTCTTGAATCACCCTATCTATTAAAAAAACCGGCATTAAAATCAGTATACATATGGGCAGACAGCGCGAAGTGACTGTTTTATACTATGTAGTCATGTGAAACTTATAAGGATGTATGTGTGTATTTTCTCTTTCACGAAAAAACTAACGATTAGATTTCGTTGTACTTAATTTATAACCTCGTTACACACATAGAATATTCATTACCGTTGTATGAGTAACCGTAGTAGGTACTACTATCTTTATTTTTATTAAAGATGACGAAAACCATTGAAATGAAATGAAATGTCTTTATTTTGCATAGGCCTACGGGGGCACTTACAAATTGTCAGTTACACATTTTTTTTACACTACCGCCGGATCGGAACACGACCTCAACTAAGAAGATCCGGCAAGACACTCAGCGGGTGTGTTTTTTTGTTATGTTATATTTATTTTCAATCATGTTTTTTTACATTGTAATGAATGTTAGCTCTTCTTGCATTATACTAGTCTACTATTGAGGCAATTGCACCGGTATAGTAATCCGAGATGACGCACTAGCCATTGTTCCCCACAATGAATAGATATAGTGGGATCTAGTATTGTGATAGGTGCAGAACAATTGCTAGGATGTCGGCCAAGGCGCCGAAAAGCATCTTTATTTAACAATTTATTCGATACATCCATTGCTTGTTGAATTGAGTATTTTATTAGTACACATTATTTGTTGATTTATAGAGGTTATTATAAGCACTGATCTACAATTTAGAGCGGTGTTAAATATTTTTATACTTGATGGAGGGAATACTACCTATTACCTATTGTGTTATATATTATCGGTTATTAGGTGCCTAAAAGAAACATCGTGGTATTTTTTTAGGATTATTCATTAAAGTAAGTTATAAGCAATGAGTTTTTTTATACCCAAGTTCATTGTACATGGTGCCCATAGATAGAGAAAAGGGTTATTACATAATTTTTGCTTTGTATATAATATATTACTTTTTTATTTAAGCACCTGTGGATATTTATTACATGAGCATATGTCCTACAATTAACTTAAAGCATTACATATAGGAGCAGTGATAGCCTAATAGTTGAAACTTGCCCTCTCGATCGGGAGGTCCGAGGTTCAAACCCAGGCACGCACCACTGATTTATGCGCGTATTATAAAATTAATTATCACTGTTTTTCGGTGAAAGAAAACATCATGAGGAAACCTACACACCCGAGAGTTCTTAAAAAAAAAAAGTTCTCGGAAGTGTGTGAAGTCCACCAATTCGTCCTTGGCCAGCGCGGTGGGCTATGGCCTAAACTCTCTCATTCTGAGAGAAGACCCGTGCCTAGCAGTGGGACAATAACATTACATATAGTCCGGACGTACATAGGCTACATTTGTAGATTTTCTTCACTATAGTCCAAAATCTACAATTTTGGTTATTTTAAGTCCGCAGAATATGTGATATTGCCGTTAAATTGAATTTTATTGCTTCGTATATTCACGCACACTTGATAAACATTAAGTAATGTAAATTGGTTCATTAATCTATCGTGTCGGATGTTGATACATAGTTTAGATGTTATCAATAATTTGATTTATTGCAAATGTTGGGTATAATTAGAACAAGAATATCACGTAATATGATTCATTGTTTTTCGTGCGCTGAAAATAAATAAATACATTGTAATTTGCATTGACCTAATAGGTCAATGGTAATTGCAATTATACTTATAAATACAAACAGAAGTGTTGGGTGAATTAAGCAAAAAAAGGTAATAGCTTCCATCCGTTCATCCATCAGCCCTTTGATGTCCACTGCTGAACATAGGCCTTCCGTAAATGACGCCTCTCCAACTGGTCCTGTGCCCTCTGAATCCAACGGTTTCTCGCTGTCTTCTTTAGATCATCGGTCCACCTGGTAGAGAGGCGACCTGTACTCCTTTTACCTAAACGTGGTCGCCAGTCGAAGACCTTCCTTCCTCATCAGTTATCGGTTCTTCGAGCGATGTGGCCGGCACACTGCCACTTCAGCTTGCTAATTTCGAGAGCTATGGCGGTAACCTTCGTTCGTCTACGGATTTCATGGTTGCGAATCATGTTTCGTAGCGAAATTCCGAGACACGATTCTCGTCTTGTCCATGTTAATCTTATGACCCACCCGATGTGAGGCACTGTTGAGGTTGCCTAGCATCGTGCTGAGGTCCGTCAGCGAATCTGCCAAGATCACTATAGCATCTGCAAATTGAAGGTGTGTGACGTGTTCACCATTGATGTTAATGCCAAGACCTTTCCACTCCATCAGCTTGAATCTCATCTTCCAACGGAGCGGTGAACAGTTTCGGGTAGCAGTAATAATGTACATAGTGCGAAAATGGTGAAAAAAAGTTTTTGAATAGCAAATGTAGACGCCTTAATTCGTCTAAAACCTCTAACAATTAATCGCTGGAATTTTGATATTTCACTTAAAATTACTGCAGTCTGAGTTAATCTTGAGGAGTAATAATCATTACAGCACGTACTCGTATCACTGGCCAATCATAAGATATGACTGATTTTGTTTGAGATTAATTACAAATGCTCACCAGAGGCAGTGTTAATCACAGTCACTTACCACCTACACCTATTCAATACCACTACAAGTGGACTCTATGATCCTTTGTTACTTCAACATCGTAGAAAAGATGTACCTACCTGTGTTTTTTTCCATTTGCATTTACTTTATTGTGGTAATGATAGCACTCCTCATATTAGGCTATCGTCTGCTCTTATATTATGTAGAGGGATACTCACTTGTCTCCGGGCAGGTCCACGAAGCGGACCTTGGTGTCGATGCGCACGGAGGCCGCGCCCTCGGGCCAGCTCCAGCGCTCTGCTGCACAGCTCGCCACCATCAACCATGCTACTATACCTGGAAACACCAGAGAATACATGTTAATAGGACATGCCTACGGCTTCGCGCGTTTCGATCACGTCTGCCACGGGAATGAGTATCGTGTGTGTGTTTTTTTTTATTTGATTTAAGAAGCAAACGAGCATGCAGTCCACCTGAAGGTAAGTTGTCGCTGCCGCCCATGGACATCGCTAAGCAACTTCATATAGAAAATGGGTTCTATCTGAAGTCAATCACAGATGCGTTGCTACTCTCGAGGACTAGGACGGTCGACTCATATAAAAGTGAGCCGGCAACCACACCCTTCCATCGAAACGCAAAAAATGCTTCACATTAGTTAAGTGTTGTGTAGTTAGTGTAGTGTGTTAAACTACATCATAAACTGTACGTGCGCCAAATTTCATCGAAACCCGACTGGTAGTTTGGCTTGAAAGACTAACAAAAACACATCTCAACATAAGTATGTACTTTCGCATTACATTTAATTTGAGGAGCTTTTGCGTTACAGCATTACCTAAATTACCAAGATATTTTGGGCTTATTCCTCGATAAAAACAAAATTTAATAAGTATTATTGACGAATAAATTACATTCTGATGTTTTGGACAGTCTTCATAACCTGCATCATATTTCTATGCAGTTAGATTATACGTCATTCCTATGTTATCCTCAAGTCTAGCGCGATACTGGATAATTGAGGCATTGTGTGGCGTGTTGCTCAAACAAAGGCCGAGCAATTAACCATAACATCAGCCCTTGCGTTATTCATTCTGGTTGTGAGTCACGCTTCTCATATTCATAAACGAAAATGGTAAAATATCTGATATTTCTTATATTTGAAGGCTAAACAAGATAAACAATGAAACATTTTTATTAGATTGAAATAATAAATGAGCGTACAGTCCATGTAATGTTAAATCTTGTAACCATCTGGAGCAACTTCATAGAGAACAAGGGTTCAATCACAGATGCATCTTAGTTCCCGGATGCTACTTCCGGACTAAGATGGTCGTTCATATAAAAGTGAACTGACAATCTGTGTCGTGGGTGCCATGGACTCACAAAGACGAATACACAAACACCCAGAACCAGAGCAAGATTCTAAACTAATCATTCAGACACCTGACTGACCGAGAATCGAACCCAATTCGTGTCAGACCGGTATGGTAACCGCACCGCCACGCGTGGCGTCGAATTATGGTTTAATTAAATTAGATGAGCTACGAACTACGAACGATGATTATGTAATCTACGAAATCATTCTGGTATTGCTGTAATTGATTCTATGTAAGTACATATATATATATAACAATTTTTTTTCGAGATACATCCTCGCTTCCCCGCGTATATAATATACTACTATACTTCCTAATATTTTGCTAGACAATAATAGCTAATAATCCAATGAGTCAAAACTTGTAACTAATAATTTTATTCTTAGATTTACATCAAATGTTTTACTATCTTTACTTTATAGCTTAGTTTCATGAGCTCCGTAAATGCATAAAATATCTATAAATAACTATTTATAGATTTTTAAAAATACGGCAGTGTTCCAAATTCTATTACCGATTGCACCGTTTAGTGGGATCTGAACCAAACAAAGAGACCAAAAGAGGGTTTGTACTGATTCTAACATTATAATACATTATTATTATCAGTTTCAAAAGAGATTATGATAAGTTCATATTAGGCAGCGATTTTTAGAGAACATAATATTATTATCTTAGAAAATTGTATTAATGAAGTTGCAGGAATTATTGTATTTGTGTAAAGAATTCATACTTTTATAACCAAACAAACACAAACTAAATAATTTAGGTACTTATTAATGTTAATGGCAGAGGTCAGTATCTCTGCTTCTCGGGTGCAATTTATGACTTCAAACAGTGTTTCTCAAAGAGTTAGTCGCGCGCTCCAACGGGTTCTCAAAATCTAATGTCATAATTATAATGAATGTCACGAGATTGTTAAAAATTACAGTATAGATAAAGAAAAATATATATTAAAAAAATTAAAAGGTTTGACGGGGTATTTTTTATATTTTGTCTGTATTTAATCATGTATTAATTCATTACCCAGTAACCCAGAAATAAAAATAAATAAAAAACAAAAACATACATTTATAACACAAAATATATAGGATAGGATTTAAGTGAAATAAATCGCCAAATAATTTACATAGGTACTAAGTGGTCGCGCTGATAAAAAGATTGAAAACCACTTGAAGCATTACACAGTGTGTAGAATGTTGTAATGTTGTTACGTTACATTTGTAACGTTACTACACCTCGTAGTTGCGGCATTCGGTTTTATTCATTGAACAATAATGAATGCAATATACTGAGGAATCTTATTTACACATGATACGTTTATGATGTGAATTAACCTAATTATATAATTTAAAAAAAATACGTTTCCCTGATTAATAACTGCACTAAGTATTTCATATTAATTAGCTGATATATCAATCGATAATCTCTTCTTTTTTTTAGCTTAAAATTAGCTTATAAGTCTGTTTTAAATAATGTATAATTATCAGTTAAATAGTTATAACTAACATGATGTTAATGGGAATAAGGCCAACGTTAAACGTGAAATAAACATTAAGGATTGGCTCCGTCTTATTTTTGGGTAAAAACGTGAATAAGGAAAGTTGTAAATATATATATAAAATATAAATATAAAGTAATATTTTTAATTTAAATGACTATTCAGTCTACCCTATTGTAACTTAAAAAGGAAAATACTTATCTGTAAAGTAAAAAAAACATACCTATAGATTTTTATATTCCTTTTATACTCATACGCATTTTCTTAAAGACCTTACGACCTGTGATTTTATATTGACTTGGCTCATAACCAGAAACTATTCATGAAATTAAAGTTTTTTTACGGCAGCGTGGCTCAATATTTATAGGATAGAATTACATGTAGTTACTGAATTTTATATCGTACTGCATAAACTTGATAGATATTTTTTCACTCAAATTGAGACATATGATTTTTGACTAATACTATCGTGGAACTTAACTAACGGATACTCATCAAGGGCTCTTTTTAACGATTTCGTTCGATGCATGCATCACTGTCACGGTAAAAACTACTCCTATCACCGTACCACGATCCATGTCTCATCAACCCATTATTGGCCCACTGCTGGGCACGGATCTTCTCTCAGAATGAGAGAGTTAGGCCATAGTCCACCGCGCTGGCCTAGTGCAATTCGCACTACTTCCTAGACTTCGCACACCTCCGAGAACTTTTTTTTAAGAACTCTTGGGTGAATAGGTTTCCTCACGATGTTTTCCTTCACGATACAAATAACAGAATTGAAATATCGGCAAAAAGGTTTAAAAACTATAGAAGAAGAAGATCGAGAATTTTCATATCAATACGGAGGTTATTTTAAATACTGCGAATGCATCTGTAACAATCTCCTTTCGTCTACTCTAAAACTTCTTTAGGCTTTTAGCTATGTAAGACACAATATGCATAACACGTACTACGTTATATTTGGCTAGTTATACGAGTTTAGTTAGTACCATAATATTATGATAGTTTTGAGGTGGGCGTCGATTTCGCAAGAACCCCGAGGTCCGTCCAAGGCTTCGGAGCCTTTTAGGGCTGGACTCGATGACACCGAATAATTGTGAATAATATTTCACCTTCCCTTGGCAGATGTAAGATGATATGACAGATTTCCTTCCACGAATAAATGTTGATATGTTTTCCTTTTAACATGTTTTCTATATGCTTTATATTATTGTTTAAATTCAAATAATTCATTCAAATAATGTTAGTTATTCCAAGTACACTTAAAAAACATCAATTGTCAACGAATTATTGTCCCACTGCTGGGCACTGGGCACGGGTCTTCTCTCAGAATGAGAGAGTTGAGAGAATGTGCGAATTGGTGGTAAAAACATATGTATATTTTAAAGGTGACAATTTGTGGGGATGTATGTAAACTACTCTTTTACGCGAAAAGTACTGGTCAGATTTCACGCAATGTGGCACATAGATTGTTTATTAATCTTTGACAATTTACACGTAGGATACTTCCCGTAGTAAACTTGACCGTAGCGGGCGAAGCGAGGATAACCAAGTTTATAATAATTTAAAACCAAAACAACTTACTTATAAATTCCACATATCTATTATTTACATTTAATTCTTCTATTTTATCGGATTTCAAACCCACTAATCTGCGTTGTGGACCGGTGTAGAGAACAATAAGTTATTATATAATGTTTGTTTTCCTAATTTAAAATAATTAATCATTTTATTTTAAGGTTTATATAAAGACAAAATTCCCAATATAATTAAATGTAAAACAATAAGTAATAAATAAAACATAGAAATAAAATGAAAAAATACTAACCGATATACATGATACACACTATATACAATCAACTGAACATAATATCACTTTAATTTTAAATATTTTAACGACTGTTAAAATATTTGAACTGTGCACGACTGCACAGCGCGCCCTCTGTTATGTAACTGAGAGCTTGATCTAAGCTGTGCTGAGTTTCAGCTCTTGCGCAGTATTTCTGGGCTCAGTATTTCTGAATTTGCGGTCAATGATTGATGCAATTTAAACAATGGTACGTGCTACGTAAATAGATATTATTTCCTATACGTTTTATTTTTAATGAATGGGTATAATGCGGTTTATTTTTATAGCCGTTTGGAGATAGGTACAGTCGTTGTGAAAATAATGTAGAGATGGTTTTATTTATTTTTTAATAAAATACAGTCAAGGTTATTTCCTGTTTTTAATATGTCAAAATAAGCATCGAGAAACTTTTAATTTAATAGTCCTTAAGTATTTTTGATATCATAACTTAATTCCTTCTTAGTTTTTTAACTTAATCTTTTTATTTGTGTTAAAACTTTATTAATATTTTTTTTTACGTTATTGAAACTTTAAATAAGATTTATGTCGTCTTGTGTCTTTTTGTCGTCAACCTATTATTGTCCCACTGCTGGGTACGGGTCTTCTCGCAGAATGAGAGAGTTATAGGCCATAGTCCACCGCGCTGGCCAAGTGCGAATTGGTGGACTTCACACACCTCCGAGAACTCTTTGTTTAAAAGAACTCTCGGCTGTGTAGGTTTCCTCGTGATGTTTTCCTTCACCAAAAAGCAGTGATAATTAACTTCTAATACGCACATAATTTTAGAAAAGTCAGTAGTACTTGCCTGGGTTTGAACCTTGAACCTCCCGATCGAGAGGGTAAGTTTCAACCATTAAAATAAAAAAATAAATAAAAATAAAAATGTGTTAAGTAATTATTATTTAATAGGTCTTAAACATTTTGATACCATAACTTAATTCCTTCTTAGTTTTATAATGTAGTCTTTTAATTTGTGTCTATGTTAAAACTTTAATAATATTTCTTACGTTATGAAAACTTAATATTTAGATTACTTATGTAACATTCTTACAAAACACTAATTAAATGTTGATGGACATATTTAGAACGTGCATTACGTGCATCCAGTCATGAATCGTTTTTTAAGTAGCGTCTTATGTCGAAGGTCTTTCGTCTGACTTCACCTGGGGAAGCCCTGAGGTCGTCAGCATTGACCCATTTTTGGAAATGTTTTGTGAATTTTACTTTTTATGTTAATTTCATAATAAATTATGAGTGTTGACTCCGTATTTTGCAGTTGATCGTCTTTGATAAGGTTTATATTAACGTAAAAATACTATATTTGCAGAATGGATTGACATCGGAAATACATTGTGTCCTTATGTAGTCTATATACGAAGTAACACCAATCTACAATTCGCTCTCGAAGGTAACACCGCCACCCCTATTTATAGATTGAAACAGTAGATAGGTTGAAGCCTTTCGATGGTAGAGTGTAGTTTCAGATAGAACCTATGAAGTTCTTCATCAGGTGGACTGCATGTTCATTTGCTACTTCAATCAGATAACAGAAAAGTCTTTGTAGTTGTTTGACGTCTCACGTGGCGGAGCGGTTACCATACCGGTCTGACACGCTATGGGTCCCGGGCTCGATTCCCGGCCAGACAGGTATCTGAATGATGAGTTTAGATCCTTGTTCTGGGTCTGGGTGTTTGTGTATTCGTCTTGTGTGTGCATGGTACCCACGACATAGGAGAAAATCCTAGTGTGTGGCTATGACTATAGAAAGCTTGAAATCGTGTGTAGAGGTATGTCTGAAATGGGCAGATAAGTTAAATGAGGCGTTCTAATTTAGTCTTTAGGAACATGTAAGACACTTTAAAATATGTAGTATGAACGGTTTATACTGACAGTTTTACAGTATATGGACTGTATATAAGAATAAATACTTTCTAGTTAGTGGTGGAAGTGTGTTAGTTATAATAAAACAGTAGTAGATTGAGCGGTAAAACCCAAAATTGCCGGCGGCCACCGAACCGGCCAACGGCAGCGCCCGGCCTACATTAGGGCGCTATTTGGCAATATGCTTGTTTACTAATAAATACTAAGTACGTTAAAGTACAGATACATTTACATATATTATCTTAAGTATATATATTCTGAGTGATTTACTGAGTAATGGTCTATTTATAATACTTTTTTATAATAATACGTTGTACTCTATTTAAATTAAGAGCAATAATATTTGGATGAGATAATATCAAGCTAATATTCATTACCTATCAAAAATTTTTACATAATTTATTTCTTTCATTATGCTAGGTGGTAGAACCAATGTAGTTCGACTGATGAAGTACCACCGTCACACCTACTAGCGTGAAGAAGTTTTTGCGTTTCGATGGAAAGGTGTGGTTGCCGGCACACTTTCACATTTTCATATATCATAGGTAGTCCACGGGTGCAGCAACGCATCTGTGATTGAATTCAGAAGGAACCCATGTTCTGTATGAAGTTGATTACAGATGTCCATGGGCGGCAGTGACCACTTCGCATCAGCTAGACTGCATGCTCGTTTGCTACTTCAGTCAGTTAAAAAAATGTCTTGAATCATTTATATTGTAAGACCAAAATTTATGTAGATTATTAATATTACAAGGTGGAAAGAGTATGGTTTTATCTGGAAGGTAACGTCACGCTTACATCTAGCGTGAAGCAGTTCTTTCTTGCTTTTGATGGTAGAGTGTGGATGTGGGCTCATTTTCGTATAATGCGATCATCTTAGTCCTCGAGAACAGGAACGTATCTGAGATTTGATCTGAGTTGCTTATAGATATAGATCTATCCTGCAGATGAGGTCCTGCGTCCATAGGGGCTACAGTGGCCACTTACTACGTTTTCCGCTTATGTTAATTGAATATAGTATTTTTGGATGCGTTTTTCTGTTGACTTTACCATAATCACAATGGAATGCTTATCGTTTGCATTGTTTGTATGAGACAGATACTGATCTTGTGCTTCCAAGGACTTGCATTTCCCGTCATTATCCCAATACATTTCATCCGTTGTCGAATGTTAGTAAGAGGTCGGCCTCGGTGGTATCCGTTTCAAATAATATGACGGAAACACAGATCAATAAATACAAAAACTGGATCCACTTAAAATAATAACAAGTAACAAAAAAGCGCTATGGGTCCAAATTGTACCTCTAATTACGGTCGCGTGTTTTATATTTTTTGCAACAAAAATTAATGAAAAATGTTTAAATTGTATAGGGTTTTTCAAGAAGTAACTTACTAGGAACTCGTTATATGCGCAAATATATTTATTTGAAAAAAATTTTTTAGATAATATACCTAATATGAACGATACCTAATACCTCGCCGGTTCCTCTTCTCAGTTAAGGTCGTATTCCCGTGGTTGTGTAAGAAAAAAATGTGTAACTGCTAATTTGTAAGGACTCCCGTAGGCCTATACAAAATAAAGACATTTCGTTTGTTCGAAGCGGCTCTTGCGTTTTAGTGTAAGCACGGTAATAAATCTATCTTCTTCTTCTTCTATCTTCTTCTATCTATACTATAATAAATCTGTAAGAGGTCGCTGTCTGTACATGGAATAAATTTAAGTGAAAACCATTTCTAGAGGTCTTTAATACGATATAGAACCCAAAATAACGGTTTTTAGAAATCTTTTCTGTTTGTCTGTTTGTCTGTTTGTCTGTTTGTCTGTGTGTTTGAAAACGCTAATCTCAGAAACGGCTTATCCAATTTGAATATAATTTTCACTGATGTGTTGTGGGAAACTTCACTTAACATTTAGTGTTTATTTTATGTAAATCGGTTTATAAATAAAGAAGTTATGTCAATTTAAAACTACGCAGTATTTATTCTGTGTTCGATTAGTGTTAATAAGATAAGTAACTGCATAGTTGAATTGGTTGAAAATAAACATGTTATGGTCTGTAAAATGTATTCCTTTGTTATGTTATTTTATTGGTTATGTGTGTACCTATGTTGTTTGATACTATACAAATCTATATCTCTATATCTATATATACTTATATATATACTTATATAAAAACGAAAGGATGCTCTCTCACTCATCTATTGAATAAACATCGTAGAGCCTAAACTGCTAAAGATACGAATATAATTTTTACTAGGGGTTCCTTTTATGACGTAGACGTCAGTTAAGAATGAATTTTCTGATCCCCCCCCCCCCCCAATTTAACCCAAAGAGGAGATGTAAGTTTGTCAGTTTGTCCGTCAATTTTGAGGCCACCTCAATAAAATTTAGTATTTCGCTTTGATTTTAATGTTAAAACATAGTTTTAAACCGACTTCCAAAAAGGAAGAGGTTATCAATTCGTCTGGATTTTTTTTATATTTTATATTTGTTACTCGATTTCTCCGCACTGGGTGAACGGATTTGGATAATTTTTTTTTTCATTTGAATGGTAGTGCGTGTCATGGTGTCCCATTTATTTTTAGTTCACTTTTGACAGTGGCATCCATAAGAAAAGCGCATAAGTCTGATATTTGCATTAACGATGTGCGCGATAAATAGATGAATAACTCAATTTCCCGCCAACCGATTTTGATGATTTTTCTTTTATTTGAAAGAATGTACTTCAAGGGTACTCTGATAAGTTTGATACGGTTCTGATTATAGGATCCATTTCTTTGAAGCAAATTAACGAAATTAGCGATACTTGGCCAAACCTAAGCTGTAGGAGTCCAATTGGGTTGAATGTAGAATGAGATTACTAAGCAGATATTTCCTAAAAAAATTGACCTTCAATCCTGATGATGCAGGGGTACTGCTAGCCTGAACCGTAGAAGTAAGTCAATTTTTTTATGGATATATAATAACATTGTTAAACAAATTCATGGGACAAAAATTTGATCTTCAACTCCTCAACCCTGATGATGTAAGGGTATTTCAAGACTAAACCGTAAGAGTTGGCTATTTGGTACTTACGGTCATGTAATACAAAGATACACGGTAAAAAATTTGACCTTCAACTCCTCAACCCTGATGATGCAGGGGTACTTCAAGCCTAAGCCATAGAAGTTAGCTATTTAGTGCTTTCGGATATGTAATATAATTACTAAGCAAAGACACAAGATGAACATTTCGATCTTCAACTCCTCAAGCCTGATGATGCAGGGTACTGCAAGCCTAAGCCATCGGAGTTGGCCATTTAATGCTTTACGGTATATAACATAATTACTAAGCAAAGACACAAGATGAAAATTTTGACCATCATCTCTTCAACCCTGATGATGCAGGGTACTGCAAGCCTAAACCATAGAAGTTGGCCATTTAATGCTTTCGGGTATGTAATATAATTACTAAGCAAAGACACAAGATGAAAATTTCGATCTTCAACTCCTCAAGCCTGATGATGCAGGGTACTGCAAGCCTAAACCAAAGAAGTTGGCCATTTAATGCTTTCGGGTATGTAATATAATTATTAAGCAAAGACACATGATGACAGTTTCGACCTTAAGCTCCTCAGCCCTGATGATGCAGAGTACTGCAAGCCCAAGCTAAAGAAGTTGGCTCGCAAGTGCTTACGTATAAGTAATAAGAATACTAAGCAAAGACACGGAATATTTTTTTTTACCTTCAACTCCTCCCTGATGAGGTGGGATAGTGCAAGCCTAAATTATAAAAGGTAGTCACGTAATGCTTATGGTTGTGTTTAGTATATATTATATGTTTAATGACAGCTCATTAAACTGAAATGTTATTAATAAACTAGCTGTACCCGCGGCTTTGCCCGCGTGCAAATCAACGTGTCACAAAGTTTTACCCGCGCATATCTCGACGCCGTGGGAATTCTATGATAAAAAGTAGTAACATTAAAATCGGTTTGGCCGCTCAAAGATTACCTGGTCATACACAGAGTGAAAAAACGAATTTAAAGTGTGTATTTGTGGGTAGGAATGTATTGTTATGTTTTTTTTTTTTAAATTAGACGAATTCTAATATTGTAAACCGCTTTTTTGAACCAATTTACATTCTTAGTGGTCTAATTCACAATATCGGGATACTTTTTTTCAATCAACTCCTCCACATTTGAACCAAAACGTATCGATTATAAAGATTGATTTGAACTTTTCCGAATTGGAAAATACTATTTGAAGTAATTTTGGCGGATTCAAATTTTTAAGTAAGATTATAGGTAAACCTACTTTTAATGTTAATTTGGGTTCAGGAGTTCCGGAAGGCATTAAGGAATTCATAAATTCTGTTGGATAATGTACTGCTTCCTCCATCTCAATGACTGTGTATACCGAATAGTAGATCTGTGACGCTGCTTTAAATTTTGAAAAAAAAAATCATTTTATCGACACGTTCATTGGTGGGTGGGTATACAATAGCCGTCTTTTGGAACCAATTTATAGTGTTATTGGTTGTATTAACAATATCGGGATATACTTTTTCAACCAACTCCTCCACATTTAAACGACGACGTATCGATATAAAGATTGATTTTAATTTTTCCGGATTACAAAGCACTATTATCTACTTGAAGTAAATCATTAGAAAATTGGAATATCACTGAACAGCGACATATATTCTAAGTTCATATTTTGTTTCATGTGGCAAAAGATAAGATCTTTTAAAAAGGTGCATCGGGCTATTTGTGTGCGTAAATCCCGCATTGTTCTTTGTAAAGCAGAAGACATAATCAAAACACTTTTACAATTCATACGAACAGGGCGCACCCGCTCGGAGGCCGCTGCCGCACCCTGCTCGCTTATTTTTATGTTTTCTTTTTATGTTCCAACCTTTTTTTTTTAAGTGGGTAATCCTCATGGATACCCAGCCGCCCGGGGCAGCAGCTGGGTTATGCCGGACTCTTACCGGCTAAACCCTCACTGTGTTTTCACCTCCGCACCGTTTGGCGGGAACACGGGCGCGCTTTCACATTCATCCGCGAACCCGCCGGTGCCTGGTCGCTTCCGCAACCCCCTCGCGTGAAGCATGGAGCTCCCCTCCAACAGGAAGGCGCGCCAGAAAACACAAAGGCGCGCCTTACTTCCAAGGCTCCCATCCGCAGGGCGACGGACCAACCCCGAACCGCCACCCAGGAGCCGTGGGCATGGGCAAGCCGACACCCGCAAAGGCACCGACCTCCCACACCCAGCGGCGGATCCGATCCCTGGTTCCACCGCAAACCACCAAACGGCCGCAAAGGACAGGGAGGACGGCAACGACACACCGCATCTCCTCTTCCTCTGCGGCCCCACCGCCAAGGCATCTGACGGTGCGCCCCCGTTTGGTCGCGGGAGACAGGGTGCACGGCAACGACACACCGATACACCTCTCCTCCCGCGACCCCTTCTGGCTGCGAAGGACAGAAGACACCGTCCCCCGTAGCCCCCGCGGATGCATCCGGAGCGGGCCTCCAGCTAAGCCCACTCGGAGCGTCCGCGTCCCTCGCTGGGATCCCTCTTGACTTCACCGCGGCGCCCCAAGCACGGTTACTGAGCCCCCTCAC